>CAEGAD010001619.1:0-79147 GCA_903067055.1 Poeciliopsis paucimaculata
CTTAAAGACCTTTCTATTTAAAAAGGCTTTGTAAAATTCTTATGCTTTTATTCGTCTAGTTGACCATATTGTCTTTTTAATCTTTGTTACTTTGGGGATGGTCTAATCCCATTTCTGTAGCACTTTGGGATTCTTGGGAATGTAAAGTGCATTATAAATAAAATGTATTTATTATTACATGTCGATGGAGTTTTGGGTTTTTTTTCTTTTGGCACAACAGTCACCGAAAGGCACTCAAAACTCATTGCTTTTAACGCAAACTAAAAGTTAGTTCTATACAGAATCTACTATTATCACATCAGTTGTACGTTATACAACCAAAAAATATATAATTTTTTTGAAAGAAAGCTCACTTCTTTATTTCATTCAACAACATCCGGATGAGGACGGCCTGCAGGGGTTCAATCATCAGCTTCTTCCACATATCTAGAGCCAGCTGCAATAACAAGACAGCATTTTGTCATTGTGTTATTGTCTCACAATAGAAATAACAAATAATTTCATGTGATATCAATCAAGTGAGAGAAACAAAAAAGAATAAAACACAATAAGCTACATGTGGAAGAATGGGTGAATACCTCTCCGATCTCCATCAGCGGCTCATTCATGTCCACTCCCCCATAGCCATACTGCAGGTCTGCTTCTGTTAGCTTGTTCTTCTTGATAAACTGTGTGTTCAGATACCTGGATGGCATGGGGACAGGTGTAAAATGATGAAATTACTCAATTAATTTCATCAGTGACTCCATGTTTTAGTTTTGTTTTTCTTCCCCCAGTGAAAACCAGAAACAAAAGTCTTGTTTTGGTAGCTGCTTTCCAACGGACTCTGGTAAACTCAGAGACCAGGCGGGGGGCTGGTTACTGGTTTCAAGGCATAACAAGCTGTGAAAGGTTAAGGTTAAATTCTGCTGTTTGACATGGACAAGCATTAAGTTTCTAAGTAGGGTTGCGGTTTTCTAACCGATCATCGCTGTTGCCAATTCTGATTTTTTTTTTGTGTCTGAAAAGTCACTAAATACGACAAAGTTAAGTTGGCAAAAGTGGGGCAACTGTTGTTAACTGCACTTTTATTGTGATACTTTGTTGTACATTTGTAATACTGACAAAGATTATAATTAAAAAAATGTTTTTAGGCGACTGTATGACTGTAAGTGCATGGCATAATATTCATGGCTGCATAAACACAAATATTAGTCTTGAAAAACATTCGTATATGAAATGGACGTTTCTTACTTGAAATGTGTGATTATTTACTCTAAACTGCACACGGTAACCATACTTAATATGATTTTCAAATTTACTGTACCCAGCCACCAAGCTGATCCCCATTGGGTGAATTTGGCCACTTTAAGTTGCATGAAGTTTATTCAGATGTGCTAAATATCAAAGACATTTACCATGATGTCAAAGAAAAAAAAAGCACACAAAAAATTTTTCTTTTCTAAAATACAAACTGATCCCATTCCTGTGCTTCAAGTAACACTATAAATAACAGGCATTTAGATGGACAGTCTCTCTTGTGAAGAAACACAAATAAAAATAGACTCGAAAGTTCTTTAAAAAGAAACACCGACTCGAATCGGGACACTTAATGCGTCTGCTGGCGTCTGACGCGGGTCGCTTTCAAGGCAATGACAAAAAATAACTAATAAATAAAAACCATAATGACAGGATTACTATTGCTCGTGAAAAGAGAAAAGCGACACCCTCTGCGTTTAGGCAGCTGAGATGAAAATCTGTGCTGGTTCAAAAATGCACCTGAGCAGGTGTATTTCTGTGAAAAAAATAAAATAAAATTAATGTGAAGAAAAAAAAAAAGAAAAAAAAGACTAAATTAAGTCTGTAAATGATTAAGAACAAAAAAGTGATAAGCTGACTGTTTATGATGAAAAAGTGATACTAAGAGTGGGGAACTCAAAACACTCGGGTCTTTTTCCAGTAAATGAACACATCATGTTTGGAGGTTGCAGTAACATCAGTCACCTTCAATGTGAAACTTGTTATTTATAGGCAATAGCTCAAAGTCTCACTTTCTATATCAGTAAGGTCGTTAAAATTGCTGGATCTGGAAATATCGGCAGACTTCTGGGAAATCTCAGAGTTGGAGTGAAGAGCTTCATCCTCTACAGTAGGGGTGACCAAAGTGTGGCCTGAAAAGCCATTTTTGGTCTTGGGAATCATTTTGTGTGGTCCCCGAGTTCAGTTCAAAAAATTGGGAGAAAACAATTAATAAAAATAAAAAATTGGCTCCTTGGCAAATGCAGCTGATACAGAAGGATGTTTTGTTTTTTCGAGATGACTTTCAATGGAAAGCAAACTGTTGTCAGGTAGATAATTCATATCTTTCTTTTTACAGCTCAAGTTTGTTTTGCTTTCATTTTGAAGTCCCACAAACATCCAGTGCTTTTTTTTTAAAATGGTAAAACAAACCTATTCCTTAAATTTGGCCAAATAGAGCCTAAAAAGTTTTCTAGAAATCAATCAACCCAAAAAGTTAGGAAACTGTAAGACATAGGCAAACATGTGAGATCATTTGTTCTCACAATAATCTCTCATGTTTGTATTTCATTGTTTCATTACAATATTATATAACTAATCCTTTCGGAGCAGTTTAAAAAAATCCTTCAAAAAGAAAATCTGTTTGATTATTTAATCTAAAAAAAAAATTAAAAAAAATCAAGGTTCCCCCTTTCAACTTGGTGTCTTTGGCCCACAATGCAAAAGTTTTGGACACTGCTGCTTTTGGGAGGACGCCAGTACAACCAATCACCAACAAGATGCTAAAACAACTTAATGTTCTCAATGTTGACAAAGGGAACATTTTGTCTTAGTTGTAAAATAACAGAAAGCACTGTTTTACAGAGATTACCCCGGTCTTGATAGAAATGATTAATTAGCGCTCACTCTCACTGCACGGAAGGATAGAAATAATATTTTAAATGCAACTTTTACATCTTCTTATATTAAAGTTTCTTAGTAGACAAATCAGTAAAAGCAAGAATTGGTATCTGTAAGTTAAAGCTACAATTTTCTAATAAGCGAATCCTGAAGACAATGCAATATCACACATTTTCCTTTAAAAATAAACTGGAACGTTAAATTCTGTAAACAGCAGTGTCTCACCTGTACAAGCAGTCCATGTAGTCAGCTCCTTTGCTGTACTCTTCCCAGTACCTGTGGTACATAACTAAAACCTTTTCCTCTGATTCCAGGACTTTCTAAAAAATAAAAAAAAAAACACAAATAAGGTGTTAAGAGTAGGAGGAGCACAACAGGAGATGAACAGGTCGGCAGCGGAGGGTTCGGCGAGTTCTTACCTTGTACAACTGCCTGACATGGTTCTCGAGGAAAACCTTGGTCTCTGTGTATAATCTTTCGCCCAAAGGCTCTGGGTATGCAACGCACAAGGCATAAATATCGCTGGAGTTGGGAGTTCAGGATGAACACATCGTTAGATGCACAAGTAACAACGCTGTATGTGATTATTTACGACAATTATGTTATATAGTTTGGTTACTAAGTCGGCAACGGACAGCATGAGATGACCGTGACTGCCGTATTTTTGCAAAAATGTCCAATGCAAATGCATCACATGATCTAATTTGTCTGATCTACAACAATTGCTGAAGTTTTTCAGACTATATGTGAATAAAATTCAGCCAATTAAATTCACACTAAGCCCCTTTGTTAACCTTCAAGTTGCATTATGAAACACTGCGATATAGGATACGAGAATCTATCATTCCACGTGGCTCTTTCCACATAGTCGAGCATCACAACAGCCTTGATTGTAGTTAGTAGCTTGTTCCATGTCTCGTCGAAATCCACCACCCGCGGCTTCAAAGACATGGTACAGCTTCTATTTCACCCTAAAAAAAAATAAAATAAAATTATTATAGCACAATAAAACTAGATTAAAATGGATTTGGGGTGGTGGGAACAAAAAAAAAGATGCTCTAACCTTGACCTTGCAATTCATCTTATAATTTAGAAGACCATTATAAGTCCTATGAGAACGCTTAAGACTGCCAAGTTAGAATGTTGAAAGAATAAACATAGTGGCAAGAAACAAAAGTCGATTATGACAGTATAGACATTAAATGCATTGTAATGAGACACCAAATGCACGTTTAAGACTGAGAATGGGGCTAAAAAAAATACTACGTTACTGAAAACTACACAAAACAAAACTAATACTGAAACTAAATCAGTGTAAGAAGATCTGAGTTTGCCTTAAAACCGCTGTTCAAATCGTCATTATGGAAGCTCCGGGTTACCGAATGCATCTGCACATTCATCACCGTGAAGTAGCCAAGATTACCACAGCAACAACGCCCCCCAAGAACACAATGAACACTCAGGTGTGTTCCAGAAAACTCACATTACATCGTGTACCAAAACGGAGGCCCCGTGTTACTGTAACAGTTCATTTAAAGACAAAAATAACAGTGCAGCGTCATGACAGCTTTTGGTTCGAGCTACTTATTGTATACAATTACTCGTCGCGGATAAAAACACGTTACTGTCGCTTGATAAATACCCCTTCTTACCGTTACTATAAACGTAGCTAAGTAAAGGTTGTTGGCTAGCGGAATGACAATCCCAAAATAGGCTGGCGAGCTAAAAGGCTAACTAGCCTCTCGCTAACATGCTACTTCTTCTTCCTCCTCAGTGCCATTCAATTTCTAGGGAACAGCTAGCTACTAGCCGGCTAGTAGCTAGCTAACGGTAGCTTGGCTATCACTATCAAATTGTCATCCTAGTAGTTTCAGCACAGTCTCTCTGACAGCTCAGCAAAACGTGTCGCTACAGTCACACAGAACAGCACGCTCAGGTCAAGAAAAGTCGTGAAAGTGCTACCAACCTCTGTACACTAGTTACTTTTATAAAAGTCAGCTTTCTCCGCTGTCACGGACTTGATTTCGCTTTACAAGTCTTCCCTAGTACCTCCAGGATCAAACCATTTCGACAAGTTGGGAATACGCCGTAAAGAAGCAAGTAAATGCATTTAAAATGCCATTTTATGATTTTCGACGCGCGAGTTTGTTTAAAAATTATACTTAGACTTAGGAACTGTTTTTCAGTCGCTTATGATAATGAGAAATAGACTGACCGAGTCAGTCCCAAATGTTAATAACACCCTCGATTGTAATGGTATCGCCCAAAACTACGGGAGCCTCTTTGGACGCGTTTCATAAAACTTTTATTTTCAGTATAATAATAATAATAATAATAATAATAATAATAATAATAATAATAATAATAAAATTATTATTATTATTAATTTACAAAATAATAATTGCTTTTGCTTTCAATATTCTATTATCAATTATATAAATAATGTTCTTGTATATTCTTCTTCTTATTATTATTATTATTATCATTGTTACTATTGTTGTTGTTTTTCATTTCACAGTACAAATAGACAACATGTCGTTAACTCTATGTTTCTTGCTCAAGGGGCTTTGAATGTGGAACGAACAAAACCAAAACAAGAAAACGGTCAAACAGTTACTTGGCAACAGAATAAAGCACCAAATACATTTTTTTGCGAAAACAGGCTGATACAAAATAAATAAATAAATAAAACCTCCAACCGAGGCCACGCTCCGGCGAAATTAAGCAGTCTTAATCGTGAGTCATGCCATTTACTGTTGTTATTAAAAGTAAGCAATGTTGGTACATTAGCTCTGTTCTATTAAGTTTACAGTGTAACTTTAAACTTTAGCTTGTTTAGAAAACGTGGCGCCCCAGGCAGAAATGCTAGAGGAAACATCTGTTAGCTTTGTGCTATCCTGACCAAACTTGTGGATTTTCCAGAAGTGCATCATATTTTCACAGCCAGGTTTCCCCTGAACGCTCTTTGTCTTACCGAAGCCGCCAGAGGGTGACACTTAAGACATCTGTGTCCTCAAACGAGCCTTTCGTTGTAATAACCATACTTCTGTGAAACGTGCATTTTAATTTAAGGCAGGTTCCTCTTTCTGATAAATTGCTTTCATTTTAAATATCGGCGACAAATAACTAACTTGGTGACAACCCAAAAGCACTTGGCAAACATTTGCCATTGATTAAACAAATGGCTGTGTAAATAGGCGAGTAAGCATTTCATTAGTCATGAGTTATTTGATTGATTGACATGAAACACAAAAGTGAGCACACCCTTCAGATTTTTGTAAATGTTTATTTTCATAATACAGCACTGAAGATATGATACTTTGATGCAATGTATCAAATCACTGTACAGCTTATGTAACTATGTAACCAAAATAACTCAGCTCACCTACTCGCCATTCACACCTGATACCTTATAACACCAGCAAGTCAGGTGATTCCAGGGAGGGAAAATGTTTAATTGGGCACAATTTGGACACTTTGTCATTGTGAGGTACGCCCTTTAGGCTCCAGCAATGTAGACATTAATAGTCGTGTGCTGTGGCGTTTTAAAAAGATATCCTGCATAAAGATGCAGAACCAAAGACGAACTGTTTAACATTCTGTACCACTGGGTTTCCCTTGCAGGCTTAGTCAGTCACAATGTACCAAATTAAGTCAGAGGGAAATGATCAGGTTTTCCAGCGAACTATGGAAAACCAGCACAGTAAGCATGTCCGGAAGCACAATCACAAACAGTTATTATATTATGATATGTAATAATGTCTGAGCCTTTTCCCCTTCTGCTTGTTCCAGCCGGGCTTTTTCAGGCACCTCCTGTCGGTTACGTTCTTAACACAATGCCAAACTTGCCGTCCTCTTCCATGGGCTGCGCCCAGATGCCGCAGCCTCCACCTGGCACTGCGTTTCCTCTTTATGAGGAGATGTACAACTGTATGCAGCAACGTTGGATGTACTCACTGTCAGGTAACACATCATCTTCATCTAGACTACTGCGTATAATGATCCAAAATCGCTAAGATCTACGCAAGGGACGCTGTGTCGAAGCTGTGTCTTGTAACAACTGTATAATATTTTATAAATTTCAAACAAAATCACCAAGCGATGAAACCGGTTGCAATAATCTCAGCTGAGAAATACAACTGTCCTGTCTTTAAAGCACTTATTTGTTTTGTTTTGTTTTGTTTTGTTGTCAAGGCATTCCTGCCCAGGTAAAGCAAGAAAAGCAAGACAGCACGCTAACCCTGGCATCTGTTCCTGTAAGCAGAACCAATGAGCAGCCAGCAGCAGAAGACATGGATTCACTGCAAGGACCAAACAGTTTTGTTATGGCACAAGGTAACTGCTTCCTTCATTACTTCCTTCTTTCCTCCCATTCTTCCTTCCCCTTTTCCCTCCATCCTCTCTCTGCAAGTTATGTGCTTATTAGAAATTTTTTGGGGGGGAAATTATTAATCTGCTGAAATACCCAATGAAGACCAATTCTTAGTTTTTATGGCAAATGCTATTTGTTTTATCTTTTTGTATTTCAAAGAGGTCATAATCACACTGCCCCTTTTACAATGTTCATAGAGTCATTACTTACAAACAGTTGTTTGTCATTTGGACGCCATCCGATGGCTACGGAAGTTTGATGACCCTGAGATTCCACCCTTTGCAGTGACCCACACCATCCTCATCCTCATTAAAAAGACAGTGCAACAAGTGACAATAAATAATTTATTAAATGTTGTCGTAACTCAAATCATCTTCAGGGAGTCATTGGGGATGGCGATGCTGTAAGTAGGAGGGATATTTATTTGGTAGCAGTCAGTCTTCTTTTTCTGCTTTGAATCCAAGAAGCAAAACCAAACTATAGTTAATTTAATAATTTACCTACTTTGATTTAAGTATTTCTAACAAGACACGTGGAAAAACAAATTCATTAAGGTATCCAAAAAGTCTTAAATTTGTATTTCTAAAACTAAGGCCTTGAAATGTCTTAGGTTAATATGAAAAATGTCTGTAGATTGTACAGTTCATTTTAATCACAGATCTTAAATTTTGTTGTGGCAAACAAGACTATTTCATCTAGTTATGTTTTTCCTCACTGGACTTTTTACTCAGGCAAAAGTCTGAGTTGGCTGCAAAAGTTACCGGCAGCCTAGATGCTAACATAACCGGGTATGTTTTGCCTCACGGACACAAAGTCGTGTTCACAGTTTTTGACATATGCTTAGCTGTTACGCAGCAATTTCCCCCAACCATCCTAATATGTTGTTTTTTTTAAATTTTTTTTATTTTGTCTATTTTGGAGTTGCTGAAACTTGAAACTTGCAGGTATCCTTCGAGATAAATGAAGAATTTCCTCCATCACACATTGTCCTGTCTGTACCTCTGCACTACCTGTAGAGGGAGCCTTTTCCTTTAGTATTAACCATAAAGAAAAGGTTCTGGTATTATGAGGGCCACAATTTACTAATTAATTACTAATTAATTTACCTATTATTAGTTTGATTTATTTATGAGCATACCAAAAAAAACCTATGATGGGCAGAGTGCTGTTTTCATTTATAGATAAAAAATGTTTCGTTTTTTCCTCATTTATGATTGGAAGCGCATATTTCTATTGATTTTTTTACATTTTTATTTAAGATAATACCAAATGATGGGTCAATAGCTGATTTAACATTTTGCCCAATCCACCAGGAAGGCTACCTATCTCAATTGCTCCTGCTAAGCTAAACTAATCACAGCCTGCGTTCAAAGAGCAGGATCATTCAGAAGCTCAAGCTGAGGAAGTACAAACAGCAGAGTCCCTGAGTCATAGCGCTGCGTCGGGCAGCTGGGGAAGAGGGGAGGAGAACAAACCATACTGTTGACATCAAGAAACCAGTGATGTCATAGTGATGTCAATGCCTCTAATTGTAAACTGCATACATAGTCTCACTGTTGCTTGTTGTGACATTTCAGTGCTGGAGAAGAAGACGGTCTCTTCTTGGGAACGTGGGATCGGATACAGCATGGCTGTGACTGGAGATGAGACAGAAGCAGGTATATGTTTTACATTGTAACTAACATGAAGTATTACTTTAGGAATTTTTGAGCAGCTATATGTTTAACTCAAACTAGTTGCATTTGGAATGAGGTGAAGAGCTTTGGAATGGAAAAAATGATGTTTTCTTTTTAAAAAGTTGGGTTTTCATTGGGAAATGTAGTCTTGTTGACTTCATCAAATAGCATTTAGATTACTCGCTTGAAAAAAGTAATATAAAGTATTTCATTGGGATGTATAGCATGCTAAAATCCAACAAGCTTACTTTGATAAACACTTTTGGAAAAGCTCTTTGTTTTCTCTGTGTTCTTCACTCTGTGTTTCTCTCGCTCGTCATCTGTGAAATGCTTCAGTGCTGTGCGCTACCCACTCACCCACTCACCCACTCACTCACTCACTTGCATAGCAGCAGTGGCTTACGTCACTGCTTTTCCTGGAACAGACCCCCAGCAGCAACGTGTAAATGTGAAACAGCAAATAAGATGTACCCTGACGTCAGTCGCAGGACTCTGCGATTAGATGTGGCTCATTTTTTGCAAGCTCCACATATGACTGAATTAGTCAGCGGAGTGTTACGACATGAGGGAAGAGTTCTTTTGACAGAATGATAGATAACACTGTCTTTTCACTTAATTCATTTTCGATGTTGTTGACTTTGTTGTCTTCGATTTGTTGAAGATGCACTTATGCATTTGATGTGCTTGGAACAGGCTCAGTCACTGAGTTAATCCAAACTAAACTGTTACATTCCTGTTTGTAGCTGGGTGTTTTGGATGAAAGGAGAAATGGGAATCAAACTTTCTGAACCAAAACAGTTTGAAAATTAAAAAAAAAAAGATAAATATTTTCCCATGTAAAGTCTGGAAAATGATCACAGAAAAGACTAAAGTTTCCATTTGTTTTCAGGAACCTTTTACAGGAACCGGGGTTATTCTCTGGTGCCACTTGTTGCGTTTTCCCTGAATCTTGAGGGGCGTGGGGCTTTGTGGTGGACTCTGATTGGCTGAATTTTGTAAGAAAGATGCATCATATTAGGCCAGTTTAAACTCCGCTGTGACTTGATTAACTGTTACCTGTAAATATTATTATTTCCCAAAACTGCAGTGGAAACACTTTTTTTGTATCACAGGAGTCACATGATCAACAGCCGGATGTCGCTACTGGTGAAAGCCATGAAGACAACAGGAAGTGGGAGGATGATTCATTGCTTTTGTTTTTTTTTTATTTTAATTTTTATTTTTTTGGGGCAATGTGCAGCTGACTCCACCAATGCACAGTTCATAAAAAGTTGTGTTGAAGGTGTTGAATCGCTGACAAAAATATGTAGCTGCTCCCAGGCTATCTGGCTACCTCAGGCGTTGGCTACATTTGTAGCCTGGGCTGAATTCTCCTCCATGCATCCTGAATTCTTAATGTATCTCATGTAACAGTCTGCATCTGTTGCTGCCTTAATTTTTAATGACTTATGGTGTGAACAAGCTTTTTTAAGCATGATTTAATTTCTTATTTAATGGAAACACCACAATTGCGAAATTCCGTCTTTTTTGACATTAACAGAATACGGATAGAGATTTGCGCACATTTGCAATGGAAGCGTCACGATAGACGGCATTGACATGAAAAGTGCCGCAGTTGAAACTCATACACAGCAAACATTATTATTGGAAACACCCACTATTTCTAGACGTTGGCAAATGGTTGGTATCATTTTATTTGCTGTTCAAACACAAAAGTTGTTTTGGGGGATTTTTAAAAATAATTTTTATAATTGTTTTTACAGATTTGCTAACATTTGACTTGTTGTCTTTTAGTCTATAACAGTAACTAACTCGTTAGTTACTGAGTGACCAGTATTCTGTACGGCCTATAGATCAATCTTGTAGTTTGACGTACTGGATTTCTTTTTGCCTCTTCCCAGGCTCTGTTGCTTCTGGCGACTTTACCAACTGCCAGCTGCGCAACCCCACCTCTAAGCTGTTGAAGACCGATTCCGGGTTTGGGAGTTATGGCCCTCAGAAGCCTTTAGAGGACTCCTTGCAGAAGAGGGAGCTCCGCCTAATGAAAAACAGGTAGAGAGGGACCAGTCATTCTCTCTTGTTAGGTCATCTTTCTGTTGGCTTTTCTGTGATGTATTTTTGAAGGAAAGAATGACTGTTGTGGTTCTCAAGCCACAAAATGCTATTTTGTTGAGGCTTTGTATCGTTTCAATCGTGCTTTGTACGCATCTCACTACGCAAAGAAAATCCATCCAACCAAACTGTAGTTCTACTTTAGCGTCATCGTGGCGGTCATGACCTAAACATTACAAAGAAGCTTTCATTATTTATGGCTCCGATACACTCTCTGTTTAATCTGGGAGAGGAGCCACAGATGTCCAGGCCTCTAACCGTTGCTGCTGTCGCTTGCAGGGAAGCTGCGCGAGAATGTCGGCGAAAGAAGAAGGAGTACGTCTCGTGCCTTGAAAACCGCGTGGCCGTGCTGGAGCAGCAAAACAAGACTCTCATAGAGGAGCTCAGAGCCCTGAAAGACATCTACGGACACAAAGTGGAGTGACCGCGTCGCGGAGGAGAGCGGCAGCTTGGGATTCTGTGGACTTTTGTCTGTTTCAGTGGCGTGTTTTTTTGAATGGAGTCTGGAATAACAAACGCGCTGACACAAAGCACTCCTCGTCGTTAATTTTCTGTGTTCACACAATGATGTCAGGATTTCAAGGGTCGTAATTATCCAGCACCAGCAGGACAAACAAGAGCGAGTATTAGGAGGGAAGGTTTGAAAGTACGCACTGGTGTTTACTGCACACAAATGGGTGAGGTTGGGTGAAAATAGCAGAAGTCACTGCCTTTATTCGTGCCGCTATCTCATTTTATTTGTGTCGCATTCTGTATTCCGCATGATTAGCTCGGCATTGTTTTTGCATCGCCAGCTGATGTTGTGAGAAGATAAAACTTGAGAATGTATTTCAAAAAACTAAGTTTACTATTATTCCTCTCTAAAAAAACAAAAAATAAAGATCCTGATAGAATTATAGTTGCAGGATATTTCATATTTTAACTGAAAACCAGCTGGTAAGGTCCCAAAGTTCATATATGTGATGACATATCTCAAGACAAATATCATTGCTTATTTATTTTTGGGCAGGTTTTTTTTTTTTTTTTTTTTTTTTTTCGCTTAACAGTTTTATGTTAGATGTATATTTTGTTAATAAAATCCCTCATTTGTTTTGTGAGTGAGGAAAGGAGGTTCATATTAACAATGCTGTTTAAACTCGTTTTGCCTGCTGGATTTTGTGTTTTATTTATTTTGTTATGTGTTTTTATTCTCTGCAAATACTGTTTGATGGGTTTAGTTTCACCATATTAAAAGATCCTAGACTTTTACACCGATTTTGCCCAAATAGTTATTTCATCTCGATATCGTGCCAATGCGGACGCAATAATGTACTGTAAGTATTGTTCGGTTTTGAAAAAGTTGAGAGGGTAAGATTTTAAGAGGAGAGTTAAACGTATTGATAAAGATTTGAAAATGTAAGGAGTTTTATTCAAGGCAGAAGAAGGGGTATGGCATAATAATTCAGTAAAAAAAAATAAAAAAAATTTATTAATCCCATATGACTCTTCACATGTTCCAGAGTAGTTTAGGAACAAGCATTAAAAAGAAAGATGATAGCTGGGTAAAATGCTCTGCTATAATTTTTTTCTTTACTATACAAGTGATGTATTTTTCCCCAAGGTTATCAAACTTTGAGACTTTTATACTGACTCATACCTCAACAAGTGTATAAGAGAGCTTTTACCATCTTCATATTCGACCTTGTGTGACTACTCAGATGTTTTGTCCTTCAGTTTTTCCACCACTATGAGATGTTTTGTCACATTTTCCAGCTGTCAGGCTTGAAAAAGCATTCTAGTTTTTTGATATGCGGTACTCAGTGAGAAAGGATGAGTAAGTTTTCCATAAACCTCACCCAACTGAGAATGGATATTTGAAGAGAACAGAATGCTTCTAACTAGAAAACAAGACATACTGTCTCCCATGGAAACCATATTAATCTAAACACCTACGTGTGGACAAGTGTGGAATTTTGCCACATGCAGATTGCAGTTAGGACTTTGATTCATTTTGTACTGCAGGAGATCTGAAACACAGCGCAGAAGATGATCTGCTGTGAAACTGCATTCCTGTGAATGCTTCAAACAAAACCCAGCCATTCTCTGGTTTGACTGAAACAAAACACTGGGAAACTCACCGTTCTGGTATGTCTGATTTTAGGTTACTACCTGGATTCAGTCACACATATTGTCAAACATGACAGCATTAATAAAATATGTTAAAATGTTTGTTCTACATAAGTCAATTTGCAGTTTTACTGACTGAACTGCAAAACACGCAAAGGATCACTCCAACACAAAACTCACCCCATATCAAAAAGTGCAATGTACTTGCATTACCAGTAGGATGTGCCATACCATTGTAATTGACTGCAGCTACCGCGTGATTATCACACTATATCGAATAAATCTACATACAATGGCTTTCACTTTTTTAGCAAATAGATAGATTTATTTCATGGAGTCGCCTAATTCAAACTGCATCCACAACTACAACCAATGGAAATAGTGTGTAAGACAAGCACTTTCAGAATTCACCGATGCATTTAATTAAATGAGAGAGAGATTTGAGCACTTTCTTGGCATTTATTTCCATAGTTCATCAAAAAAATATATACATAGATAAAATGATAAAAATTAAGAAATACAAGAATATATATACACAATACCAAGTGACTGCAACATCAGGAAAAAGGAGCACGAGAAACTGGAGAAATACCAGGGCCTCAGGGAGGAACTGGAGAGGGCCTGGAAGGTGAAGACCACAGTGGTGCCTGTGGTCATCGGGGCCCTCGGGGCAGTCACCCCCAAACTGGAGCAGCGGCTACAACAGATCCCAGAAACAACATCAGACACCTCAGTCCAAAAATGTGCAGTTCTAGGCATAGCAAAGATACTGCGCAGAACCCTCAAGCTCCCAGGCCTCTGGTAGAGGACCCGAGCTCAGAGGATAAGAACCACCCACGGTGGGTGAGAAGAATTTAAAAAAAAAAAAAAAATAAAAAAAATAAAAAATATATATATATATATAATTTTATTTTATGTTTTTGGGGGTGGGGGACGTGGGGGGTGACAAAACAGAAAAAAATGTTTAGGTTATTGTGTACCCAACTGTCAATTTATTTAAATTTGCAAAATATAAAAAGGACTTTACATCCAATACTCTCAGCCAGGGGCCCATATAATACCAAGGCCACCACTGTATGCAACATAATATTTTGTGTATAAAACAACATTTTGGAGAGTAAAACTTTTTTTTTTGTTTTTTTTTGTCATTATTTGTCTAGCACAAAATCCTACAGAGATTAAACAACGTATTCCTATGGAAACTATTGGAGTTGCTACATCTATCCCCTGCAGCACCGGTATGGGTCACTTATTATTAGAATAGTATTTATTACATTGGCTGTAAACATTTTTTTAAAAAAAAGGATCACTATGAAAACGGACCGTCTTCAGAAGCACATCTGCACTAATCCAACTGTAAAACCCAGGGGACTATCACTTTAGTCTATTTATTACTCAGCTGTAACCACCCACTTGAACCGGAAACGTTTCTATCACGGCCACAACGTGGATGTGTTCAAGTACCGACAGAAATGTTGTAATTTCCATTTGTTCTTCGGCATACATCATTATTGCGTTTTGGGAAATATAAAAGCAAAGTGGTTAGCAAATAAAATCTATTCCTTGTCTTATCCAGTGTGCTTTCTTATTTACCAATTTTGAAATGTAAGGTAAACCTTAAGAAAGCTACTTGTTTTTGTTTTTTTTGTTTTTTTTAAACATAGTTTTAACTATGTTTACCATAATTAGGACTAACTGCATTTTGTGTTTTTAAAACATAAAACTAGTGATTGTTTTTCACTTAGTACTTTGTTTTTCAGGCGCTAGCTACATGGAATTTGTTCAGAAGAAAATAAATAATAGCGCTTTAGAAAAAAAAAAAATCCTATTTTATACCAAGTACTTGAATGCAGCAGGACAACGGATGTAGCTGCAACAGCGATCTACTGTACAGTGGCAACAATGTAGCAGTCAATTTCCGAACTGTTTAAGAACCGCGTTGTAACCTTTATTTATGTCGATAAAAAGTTCCGGGACACGAAAATGCCTTTGTGACGATAGTTGCGCGACCTGTCAGGAAATACGAGGCGAGGGGAAGCCGAAGCTCTTCGAGGCGCTGCCTGTCCCCGCTTGAAGGTTTGGAGGAGGACGCTCCTCTTCTGATTTACCGACCCGAGCTTCGCGTTTCTCATCAGCTTTAATGGCTCCGCTCAACCTTCGGAGCGCCATTGGAACACCGGAGAAGGGCGTGTAGCGCTAGCGGATACCGGGGGAGCAGCTCGTAGCGTTACCGCCCCCCCCTTCTCCAGCAAACACCGACAGCACGGTAAATAAAGCACTCGGGGCGGCGAAGACTCTCACCGGGGCCCGCGTACAAAATGGGGAATACAACCTCCTGCTGCGTGTCGTCGAGCCCCAAACACCGGAGGAGCAACCACTCCAGGCTGGAGCCCTACCGACCGGAGCCGGAGCTGAGTCGTGAGGACACGGGCTGCAATCTCCAGCACATCAGCGACAGAGAAAATATAGACGGTAAGACTGACAGGTCTGAAGTGAAGTTCACTGAGTTTTTGAGTGTACTGCTGAATGAAAATTCGCTTTTAGAGTATTTAAATACCGTTATAATGGACGTGGGGATTTACCTAGCATCCCTGCAGACTTCTGCTGGAGTATTGCTGTGCAAAGACACACCCACTCATCAAATCAATACGCACATTTGTGCAGGGCTTTTTTTTGTTTGTTTGTTTGTTTTGGACACATTTTGCATTTCTGTTGGTTTTACGGTCATCTCGAGTTTTTCTCAGCCTCCATCTTTGTGGGAGTGGATCCGGGATGCACCAGCCTGGAGCAGCTTATTAAGGTGTTAGTGTGAATTACTGCTCCAGTGGGAATACATGTGATAATAATGAACAGAGAGGTGAGAGACCTCTTCAATATACCAATATACTTACAGTCATATGAGAACAGATTCCCAGAAAACTTTCTGGAGAAAAAATATTATTATTATTTTTTAGAAACTATCAGATCAAGTTAAGACAATTAGAGCTCTCTAAAAGCTAAAATTCTTCTATTTTATGGCCCCTCAGCTGACACTTATGCTTTATCAGAGTTCTAACATAACATATGCTCTTTTTCTAAAAGCCAAGTCAGGACTGCCATTAAAGGTTCTGCAGACTTTTTAAAAAAAATTGGAACATGTTCTGCCTTAATACAACATTTTATTCAGCCCAAAGCTGGTGTTTGTTAGATTTTCACAAAAACAGAAACAATATTCTGCCTTGAAGCAAAAAAAAAACCCAAACAATTTTCTGCTTAAATTAATTTTAAAACTTCTAAATGCATTCTGAAATTTAAATAAAATAATTTCCCTGCATTAATATATTCAAGGCCAGAATCAATTCAGTTTCTGCCCACATATCGGATCAGTTTTTTTTGTGTGTTTTTTTTTTTTTTTTGCTTATAGGCAAGTAGCATTTTGTGGCTTAAGTGAAGTTTTCAAATATACACTTGGATCATGACATCTTTCACTAATCACCCAACAGATTGTCTTTGCGCAGCGTTTTCGTTCTATCCGTTTTATTCTTTGCTCTATTATGAATAAATTCCTCCAAAGCAGCCACACTCATTGCCACTTTTTAACGTCTTTATTTTTAGAAAGCAGAACAAATCTAGTATTTTGACTGAAAAACATTTCCATAAGGCTATTTTTATTGTTATGGCCGCTTTTAAAGGCACTGCTAGGCTGACTTTTCTCTTTAACATAAAAACTGATTCTCTTCAAACGCAAATTAAGAGGACTGAGCTGTTATTTTGGGAGCTTAATAGTAAAATTATCCCATTAAATTTATTCAAACGCCATCGTCAAAATCGTGAAGCAAATAAACATCAAATATGTTCATATGTTGCAGTTATTGTGAATCAAAATCAGCTCTAAACGTGGGATTTTAGGTTGAATTAAAGGAAGTCAGTATTTTGGCAGTGTTGCAGTTTTCTGGAAGTTTGTGTTTTTTTATTGCAAAAAAAAAAAAAAAAAATGATAATAAAACCTATTTCACAATGAAATAATTTTTTCTTTCGTCTGTAAATCTATTGTCGCATACATCCAGAGTCCTGCTACAACTACAGCTCTAATAACAAAATATAAGGTAATTCTCTACATTTCTTATACCGACAGTGGGGAAAAAAGTTAATATTCTCAACCAGTTCTTAATTTTTAATGTTTCCAAACGTCATAGGTAAGAGTTTATTATAAGTATCACATGATTGATATTAGCATTGGAATTTTTTTCTCTCCCAAAAATAAAATAAAAAAGTTAGAGGACGCAATAATTTTTCATCATCATATACTGTTTGGGATTTGACAGCATTGATCCATTGATCTTGGGTGGATGTTGATTCAGCAAAAGTGAATGACTGAGGCTTTGCTGTGGCAGCAAATCAAACAACTTTATAAATCTCCATCAGACCACCCAGATAGAGGGTTTCCTTTCTTTTTTTTTTTGGGGGGGGGGGGGACACACCAGAGTATAACCACTGTGATTAGGTTGGAAATTTGAGGAAGTGGGAGTAAATGAAGGAAAGGAAGTTTTCCCAACATGTCACCACAGTAAAGGGAATTGCTTACCAGAGTTTTTTTTTTTTGTCTTTTTTTTTTTTTTTTTTTTTAACAGCAGGAACTAGCTTTAACTCTCCCCGTTGGAGCAGAATATTCTTGCTAATTTGAAACTGATAAGACAGACAATAAGCTGCCTTTTCCTCATATGAGGAGATAACAGAGAGAGAAGCTTTATGCTCTGTGGAACAATGTTTGTGTAAGTTTCCTTTCTCCAGTGCAACTTAACTCCCTTAAGTTAATAATGAGGCTTGGTCGTCGTTGACGACTTGGTAAATAATAATTGAATAAGTCAGATTGCCATACGCTTTATGTAAGGGAAATGTCTGAAAAAAAAAATAGGATGCTGATGTGAGTTCAGTTCTTTTACATATTCTGATTGTCAAAGGTAAAAAAAAAGAGATCCTTTTCTCTTATTTATTTCCCCTCCGATAGATTCTAAACAACATCCAGCTTGTAACTCTTGTCATTCATAATAACAATAATAATTCTGAACAAATGGGTTCCGCTGGTTGTAACGTTAGCTTCTACTGTATCCTTTTTTAAATAAAACAAATCACATCTCTAAAGTAAGCCTGTTGCAATAAGCAATTCATCAATTAATTGTATGCTAAATTAAAATGAGCTTGATCATTTCCGTTCTGATGAAGGGCAATTTTGTTTACAGAGACATGATAATTTATTTTATTTATGATTTCGCTTGTGTTTGGTTTTTATTTATTGTTTTGAGTTGTTGTTTTTTTTTTTTGGCTATTTAAAATATCTTCCTGTTCCAATGTTGAGTGCAAAATGAAAGTTTATTATGTTACGTTATGCATCTTTCTCCATCCCACGGAATGTATACCACAGCATTCTGGGCTCCAGGACTTTGTGACAGTTTTGAAATTAGTGTGTTTTGCAATGTAAACACTTTTTTTCACATCACCTGAGTCAAATGATCAACAACCGAATGTTACTAATGGTGTAAAGACAAAGAAGACTACAGCAAGTAGTAGTAGGATATTGGCGCCAGGTGACTTTTAAAGACTTATAGCGCAAACAGACTTATTCATGTGTGATTTTATTTGAGTTTCTTCTTTAATAGAAACACTGCAGTTGTGAAATTGTGTTTTTCCATATTAAGTTAAAGTTTCCAAAACTTTATTGGGATATCAATAAAGCTTTGTGCACATTTGTAATAGAACCACAGCTTGTCTTTTAACAGTTTTCAGTTAAATAACCAGAGCTGATTGACTGCTTGTGCTTCTCGTTTTTCCTAATGGTTTCACCGTTTTTGTGTTTTTATCACATCCTTAACTGAGATAAATACATGTCTGTTGGCACTCATATGTTGGGACTGAGGGCAAATCTTCTGGTTGTAATTCAGATGCTGCGTAATTGACTGCTACGTGGGAGGAAATTGTTAATAAAAGACCTCTGCTGCTCCTCTGTTTGTGCAGCCAATAACAAGATTTAACAATCAAGATGTCCTCTCGTCTGAAACTGTTTTACCTGAAAAATTCTGCAGTACCTGAAGAAACTTGTACTATAAGGTAGATTGTACTGAACAGATTGGTTTAGTATAATATTATTTCACCTAAAGACAAGTAAAATCAGTACATAAGGTGTACAAAAATGAACTTTAACAGTCTTTTCATTACTAAACCCTCTACATCGTCACATGGGCTACTTTACCTATAATCAAATCAAAGACTTTTTCAAGGATATTTTTAACACGTGAAATTTAAAAGAGCTTGATAAAATGGCAATGATTTCTTTGAGTTTTATTTAAAAGTGACATCTGTAAATAAGAGATGGCTCCAAGCTCAGTCTCATCAGTAGTGAAGTCAGCTATTTCTGGAACACACACACACATGCACGCACGCACATGTATATTGATGAGTCCCACTTGCAGGCTAATTATAATCTGTGCATGGATTATTCATGTGTAGTTAATGAGTCTGGGGAGTTTCCTAACTGTACTCCAGACTAGTTAACCCAGATCTAATATTTAGCCCACTACCGGAGTGGTAATAAGATATGCACTTTACAGTGACTGAGCTGTAACAAAAAAATGTGTTAAGTTAAACTTCAAGCACTCCATAGGATAGCAACACTAACCAAAACTTAAGAGATGATGTTTTCTATCTTTACTAAACATAATATATAATCAAATAGGGCTAGACGATATGGCTGAGAAACATATGGCAATATAAGTGTTTCATAGCAGTACGGTGAGCTAATACATCCACGTCACCTAAAACTGATAACTCTGAGACTCATTTACCTGTGATTTTTTTGTGTGTATATTATATGTGCACTAATACTGAAGTATCTACAAGGCTGCCAACATTTCCAAATTCAGCATGTTCCATGACAAACAAAGACCAAAGGTTGCTACTGTCCTTTTCGCCTTCCTTTCATTTACTGAATTCTTGCTCTCTTGTGCTGACTTGCAGCCTGAACAAAAGAACAAAGAACAAAAGTGTCTTTGTAGAGAAGACACTTTCCTTTAAAATTGCTTTCGATTTCTATTTTAATCCTTTTTAGCTTTAAAACAACCCAAACTTGGTTTTCTTCCTTTATCCTTACTGCTATCCTCCGACAGTTTTGCCCTCTCACTCTTTTGTTGCCTTAACGTTATGCAGACGTGTCGATATGTCATAGAAAACACTATTGGTTCTTAAGTAAATACTTGTCTGAGACTAAAAATGGTAAAGTTGTCTTTACATAGTAACAATTTCCATACAATCAAGACAGTGACTTGGTTGTACTTACTTTTCACTTAGAAGTGTTTCCATACAATTGTCCAATTTAACATTTCCAAAATAAATTTGCATAAAGGAAACATTTCAAGTTTGAAAAAAAAAACCCTTGTCTTTTCATAATAAAAAGTTTTGGTGCAAGAACGAGGTGTTACATTTTTTTTGGCTGTATGGAAATTGGTTTATTTCGCAAAAATGCAACATAAGCACTTTTTGTTTTTGCATCACACAAGTCACATGATCACGTGATGATGGTGCGTCATGTTCTTTTACGACTAATCATGTAAACAAACTTATTTACATGTGATTTTAATTGCGTTTCCTACTTAATGGAAACATTGCAATTGCAAAATTTTTATTTTTTTATTTTTTCATATTTGAAGAATATTGACCAAGTTTTGCACATATTTGTAATGGAAACACAGCTACAGTTTGGGGAAAATATTGCTTTATTGACTTTCTGACCAGTTGGTCACCATTCAGTGCCCAGTCAAGCTGAAAATGATTTGATTCCATTCACAGTCTATGTCTTGTTTCATTTCTAGCCAAAACAAATAAAGAATCACAGGCAGGTTGATGATTATTTGTACTAAAATCCAGACCTGTCCTTAATATAAATCACTCCTGTTCCTGGTTGAGTGTGATGCATCAAAAGGAGAAAATTTGATTATGTGCCATCTGTTGTACACTTCCTCATTGAAACTATGCATATAATTAATATTCTCTCACTGCTTGGATATTTCCCTCAAGAAACAGTTTATTTGAAAGGGACCGTTTTCTTCTTTAAGTGCAAATTACCTGCTGCATGAAATATGAATTAAAGTGCAGTTTCCTGTGACAAGCTCATTCTATCTTGTGTTGAGATTAATACTATGTTATAGACATGCTGCTGTGTGATTAGAGGGAGATGCCAACATTTATAAAAACAGCAAAGCTGTTGTGGATTTGAAAAGCCAACCTTGTCCAAGCAGACATTAATGTGTTTGTCTGAAGTCTGCACTGAGCCTCCTCTGGGATTACAAGTATCTTTAAATTATAGCCCTCTCCATCCTCTCCCCCTTAAAATGATCTGAGACTTCATCTTATCATTTAGTAGGTGTTCCTCTGTTACACTGCATCAAGAACATCTTTCTCAAGAAATTCTCAAGAGACTCCTTGTGGCAAAATTGGAGTTCTGCTTCAATCATATAGCGCATCCATCCCCCCCTCTCCCCCCTTGCTGAAGTGGTGCTTTTAGCTACACATACGCTTGGAAAAAGAGTCGCAGTGGAAATTCATGTAGTGTGTGGGCATAGTTGGAAGTGGGAGGCCTGCTTTCTGCAGATTTGGAAAGATATGATGGGGAAGGCTGCAAAAGGGACAGTGATATATAAATGTGGCACAGAATGTATTTAATATGGTGTGTGGTCTTTCGTAGTTCTGCAGAATAAGACCTTTTACAGGCCTCTCGTAAGAGTAAAATTACAGTTCTCACCTTGAAATTATGCATTGTGACTTAAATGTCATCCTAAAAACAGAGTGGTCACATTATCAAACTAAGCTCGGCTAATAACGGGTGTTTGATTTTCATTTTTCAACCTCAGAATATTTCTAAGCCTCATAAATGCAGGCTTTTAAACGCCTTGAAGGAGTATGACTACCTTAAGATACCAATGGGATTGTATAGACAACACCACGCATCTTTCTGAGGTTAGAGTAGTAAAAGCCTTGTTGTTTGGGAAGAGTCACGTCGTCATGTCTGATTTAGCCACGAAAGACAGAAAACAGTCAACAGCTTGACAGGGCTTGACACCAATGACGTTCCTCTCTCCCTCACAATTTGAACACTCTTGAAACGTTACACTGTCATAGGGATTTTGTATAAAAGAAGAGCTAAGTCTGGGCAACTGAGTGTGGTCAGGGAAAATACATCACGTTTGACCAGCTTTCACAAGTTCAGCAGCACCTTTTCATGATTACACTAAGATCTGTTATTATGAGCTCCATTTTGCTGCACAGAAATTATGCGTACCAACTAGCCATATCTATTATGGCTAGTTGGTATTAATCCAGTACCTTGAAAATAAAAGTAATTTTTTTTTACCAATTGTGATTGAAATAATTTCTGTCTGGATTCTAAATACGTTGCATTATTTATAGTAAATAATAATGATCAAAGTGGGAGTGTTAAAGCATGCTTGATGAAAGTCGCATATCTTGAATTTAGGGATGGGAGTATAAAGGTTTTATCGCGCTATTTTGTGATAGTACTATGATAGCGACAAAAGTAATAAGAAATACTTCTCACTACTTTTTCAGGTAACTGTATGGCTGTGACTGTGTCATAGCAACCATAGACACAAATACTGCTCTTGGAAAAAACATACCAATTTTTCAATATGCTTTTTAGGACACCAATCATATAAAGTGTGATTTGTCTCACTAAACTGCACACATTAACTGCATTGAATAATATGTTTAAATTTATGGATACTCTCATTTGACCTTCTCTCATTGGAGAAAATAGTAAAGCTGTATTACCAACAATGTGGACAGATTTGCAGGGGTTTAAAAATCATATATATATATATATATTTTATATTTTATTTTTTTGTGGCAACAGTAAATCAAAATGTATGAGAAATTTATTATGAAAAATTCTAAACAATGCCATAATTTCCAACCTGGATTGAGTTGCGCAAACTTTTTGGAAAGGAGGTGTGAGCAATAACTTTGTCCTTGCAAATGTATTTAGCTACAACCCTGTTCTGTTCTTTAACAGTAATCATTTTACTATTGATTGCCTCGTTGCCTCAATGGCAAAACATCTTCAAACCATGTCTTTTATTTTACCTTGACCTGAGAGGGACAAAGGTAAAAGCCATTGCCTTTGTGTGGGTTTGTAGTGTTGCTGTGCAAAGTTTTGTGCTAGATTGGAAAGATGAAATTGGCTCAGTTTCTTAAACTTTATTTTTGGTAACAATAATATATCATACATTTTCATCACCTTTTCTGGAACATGTCTGCATTGATATTACACGTTTTGGGTGTCACTCAAGAGGATGCTATGCTACTGCCAAGTTAGCGCAAAGAAGTCTGGAATTGGATTAAAGTGCATGCCAAAAGAAAGCTGTACATATTTGTATTTCCAGACTTTATTCCGCATCTCATAATCTACATAATGTGCATTGGTACAATTTTTGTTGAAAATGTAGTTACCATGCTTATTTTTAAAATGACTTTTACTCAACTAAGATCTTAGACAAATTTAGTCAAGAAAAACACAGAATTATAATGACACCAGCCATAAATATAGTTTTAAACTGCAGTAGAAAGTGTTTGTTTTCAGCTGCAATACTTTTTATTTTAGCTCAAACTTTTGAGCAACACTGAAGTGATTAAGATCCGAACACAACAAGATGTGTGTGCTACTTGTGTGGTTCATTTAAAAATGTTTCGGTGGTCGATTTGGTCCTGCCACCCACTGTTAAGACTTTGTTGGAAAACACAGCAAGAGCCAACTGCTAAAAGCACAATGCAGTGTTCAAACAGGTGTTCTAGGCAGCGAGAGATTAAGCAAGAGAAGACGGCAAGCTCAGCTGTGTGCCTTTGCCTTTGATGGGTCCGCCTCTACCATCGGAGTTGTTTCAAGCCAGCGTTGCCTAGCTACAGTGAGCAAGAAGATGTGAGGGCTGGGACAGAGGAGAAAGAGGAAGGGTGGGTCTAGCTCTGTTTGGTGTAGAATAAGCGAATCTTTTCCTCGATATCTTCTCATTACTTTTGAACATCTGTTGTGTTTCTCATCTTACTAGTTTTCAGCTTTCAGGCTGTTTTGAAATTCTGAACTAGATTCATAATTTGTTCTTTGTGGATCTCTGTCTTAAGCCATTTTATTAATTAATTCCATGACAAATGTGCTCAGAAACTGAAAGTGGGATTGAAAGCAATTGCACAAACCTGTAGGAGCCTGGAGCGAATACGATAGCATCCAGACTCACAATTCAGCCAGTCAGCCCTGGGTGCATTAATTGTAGTAATTCCCAAAGTACCAGTAGCATCTCTGATACTTTATTAGTGGGTTTCCTGGCTTGAAAGCATGCTACTGACAGCTGCACAGTGCCACACTGTGCCATTTGGATCCTCCGACACACGCACTCATACAGGTTACCCAGAAACCATCAGTGGGTGTCCTTTTAAGGATGATGTTGGAAACTGAAGTCTCCTTCAGAAGGATCTCTGTTGGCGGGGTGCCAGGAACAACAACATCTGGTGTAAATGCTATAAAAGTACTGTTCAGAAGTCTTGAACCAATCTGTTATTCCTTAGTAAGGCAGAGGAATAACAAATATAAACAAAAACATTGTGGGAAGAACTTTACCAAAGTTGTTCAGGAATAAAAAATTTGAGTTTGGTTTGTCATTCGAAAGTTTTGAACCAATCTGTTATTCCTCAGCGCTATCGGCGCTATAATTTTCCAAAAACGACATTTAAATATATATATATATATATATATATATATATATATATATATATGAGGGTTCTATACTGCGCAGAACCCTCAAGCTCCCAGGCCTCTGGTAGAGGACCCGAGCTCAGAGGATAAGAACCACCCGCGGTGGGTGAGAAGGGAATTTTTTTTTTTTATATATATATATATATCTGTGTGTGTGTAAAATTATATATGTAGCGTTTTGTGTATATTTGTAATAGAAGCACAGCTACTGTTGCTAACCTTGCTAATTGCTTATCTGAGATGCTAAGTCCAAATTAGAGCTGCATAATATATAAAATCACAATCGAAATTGCATTATCAGTGTGTGCGATGTAGCCATCACAAATTACTCCTTGGAAGCAGTATTTGATTATAATTTTGTTGTTCATATAAATTGTGTGGAACTGGACCTTTTCTTGCCTATTGGATAGACTTCCTCAGGCTATGATATCTACACTTGTGCATTTTTTTTTAAATAATGATTGAGATACTGAAGTTCACAAAGAGTGAGGGCTGTTCACCCTGAAAGGATTTTGTAACTGTGAAAATTGTTAAATGTAGAAGTTCCTCCCCCAAATGCACACACCAACCTGTTCCCTCCGCTCTTTGTTCAGTTTGCCTCTCTCACACTATGTAATCACCAGCCCTTGTTCCATTTCCTTGTTACTTCCTGAAACAGTAGATGTTGGGGGATTTCTTCTCCCCAGGTTGGAGAAACGGGTTGGAGTTTTTGGAGAGGCTGGAAATAAATAAAGGGGGGTTACCAGTAGCAGCTGCAGACAGGGACACACCTTCTGTCTGTGGATGTTGTCATCTTCCTGTGTGTATGCGATGCTGTCTGGAAATCGGAGGAAACATTATAAATCCTGGCTGCAGAGAAGGAAAGGGTGCTCTTACCAACACTATCGAGGTCACTAACTCTGAAAGCAGCATCCATAACCCATTTTCAGCCCTCTTAATGCCTACCTACACACCCGTCTTTATTCAGCATGGAGGGTTTATTCCGCCAACATCACAGCAGCGTGTATCTCTGTGCATGTATTAGTGCCCCTTTGAGGCTCTTTAAGTGGCTCTTGAGCTCAAAAACACTGAAGTTCAAAAGAGTAAGGAGACAATGGCAATGGCTTGTGTGTTACCTGCAGTGCCATACCCATAAGAAGCTAAGTGTAAAACAGCGTTTTAAGTTTGGCACTACGGGGTTAAGACTACAGAGAGCCATACATGAGAGTGAGAAGCACAATCTTAAATTTCATTTAAGATGGCATTAAAAAGTCTTGTATTGGAATAGCTAAAACCTGTAGATACCCTTTTTTCATTTTTTTTTTCTTTTTTATTATATCCACAGTTTCCTTTCAATCATGTTTAACATCATGTCATTCTGGTGTTTTCATTCCCTACTTTTCTGCTCTCTCCAGTTGTGAGCCTTTCTTAGTTATCTATCTCATATTCTCTTTTGCTATGATGTGTTGAGGCGTTAGCCCGGTCTTACCCTTCCTGTCTCACTGACATCACACACAGGGTCATAGTCTGAAGCTGCTTTCAATTTGGCTGTAAAACCGTCTAGGGTTAGAATGCAGTTATTGACACTATTGGCGTTCTACGACTTGGAAGTAAGTAGGTCATGTTACATTTTCTAAGGATCTGTAGAGAATCTGAACAAATGTCTGGTGTGCTATTCGGGACATTAACTCACCACACCCAGATGGATTTTTCACTTGCAGTGTAGAGTTTCAATAACCAACTTTGCCTGTTTTTTCTAAATAAAATGACCCTTTCCGCCATGCTTATCCCTGTGGGTTTTAATCAAGGTAAAATGTAGGACACAAAACAGGATACTGTTATATTCAGTGACGGAAACAGAAACTGACTGTTGAACATCAAGGGCTGTAGCTTTTTCTCTTAAAAAAAATCCAAACCAGTGGTTCCAATTCTGCTAAGGAGAACTTTTATTAATCTCATAAATAACAAGTTACGTACAGCCATCCAGTCCATGTACAGATGCACAAAAATGCCACATACATACAGTAATTATAAAGTGCCAGCAATAGTTGAAACAGAATTTGAAGCACAAATTTACAACAATATTTAAATAAAAAAAGAAGAAAATAGACCACTGTAGCTAATGTAAATTAGCTACAGTGGTCTAAAAGTTATTCTAGACAAGTGCTCAAAAGTCTAATGAAAGGTGGGATAATAACAAAATTTAGCTTCCCAAAGTTTGAGTTAAGGGTTCCATAGATTCTATCCAAAAACGTAAATACATGAAAAACATATAAAAGATTATACTATTCTTATAAGAAGAGATACAAAACAGTATGAGAAGTATTTTAAAAACTATTATTGATGCTGTCTGTATTTTTATCTGTTTCACTGACAAGCATACTGAAGTGAATCTAAAAGTATTTGAAGCAGCAGCAATCCAAGCCTGTTTATTGTTACTTATTTACTGTATATTTGGGGATGTTATCCTTCTGCATGAAGAAACCCCTTTCCGCTCAAGTCTTCTGCGGTTTCCAAATTGCACTACATTTGCATTCATTAATTAGATTCAGCCAATTAGCTTCTACCTTGTGCTGGTGTGTGTTTGCAATTCTAATGAAATTGATTAAAGGTTGTAAAAAATGTCATGGATAATTTTTCTTGGCAGTGAGCACCCGATAAACGCACTGTGCCCTGCTGGTTGTCTCGTCAATGTTGCTATAATTGTCTTTCATTGCAAAATGACTGTACCTGGCTGACTGTTACGAAAAGTAGAGCTATAAGGTTGAGCAGTTACCTGCGCAGACATTTTACTGTTTATCTCAACACACCAGTACTGCAGTTCATAAAATCTCCCCGCTGAAGGCTTTGTTTTCACTCTGCCGTCTCCTGTGTGATCAGCAGACGTTGATCTAACCCAAATCTATAATACTCTGCTGTGTTTGCTGAGTTCATCGATTTCCAAACCGCTGTTTACACAGCACAGCACTGATGCAGCACACTGTCAGCTAACAGATTACCTTTTCGCTTAGTTCACTTCATTACAAGGTAGACACTTCACCCCAGAGCCAATTTCAGACTTGAACTTGAACACAGCATGTTTTGTTTGTCCAAGTTAAATACATTTGTCTTCAAATAAATTAGCAAAAATATAATCTTCTTAAAATTAACGTAAAAATATTTTTTTATTGTTTCACTGTGTTTGTCCATCACATTCCAAGTGGGATTGGGATTTTGGAACTTAAGTTTTCTTTTTTTGTAATTCCAGATCTTCCCATGGAATATAATCCTTCAGATCATCCTCGAGCCAGCACCATCTTTCTTAGCAAGTCACAAACAGATGGTAAGTTGTGACCCATACTGGGACTTCTCCTTTCTTTGAATGTTGCCTCTAAAATATCTCTACTCCTTGAGCTGACTAGGAATTGCATAACTTTTTCATCTACAAATGAATGTTTGGGATACATACAGCAATCTGTTAGCATGATGTAAGGAAACTGATTTTTTCTGTAAAATGTCATACACAACCATCTTTAAGCATGCATAAATCACAAAAGGAGAAAATATTTTGAAATGTGAACCATAGTGAAATGCATATTTGCCTCTAAGTAAATTTCCTAAGCTGTTCATTAAATTTAATAATTTTAGAACAGAGTTTGAACATTTCAGTTTCATGCATTTTTCAAGTGCTGTTCATTTATTTCATCAGTGTTGAAACTCTTACAAAGAGAAGTTGAAAGTTTGTTCTGGTCATTCTTTTGGACTTCCTTTTCTTTTTAGGGAAACTCAGCACTGAAAGGGAGGTTTTAGGGGAATGCATCCAGAGATTATGGTTTTAGTGGAAAGCCGATATGCTATCAAGTTAGCTGCGTCAACTTGTCAAGGCAAACCTCAACAAACAAATATACAGAGAGATTTCGGAAAAACTGGCCGACCAGGGCCAGTTTTTCACTATCAAAATGACGTCATTGGAGTGTCAACCACAAGTCCTGCGCACCGATGATCTACCTCCATAGTGAGGATCACACTGCCCAGGGAGACCCACCCAACTCGGCTAGAACCATCGTCATGTCTCAATCTGGTGAGACTTGACAATGGTTGGTAAAAAGCTCTAGATGCCTAAGATGCATTCCTGTTCCAACACACCTGAATCAAAAGGACAAGTCACTATCGGGCCTGTACACAACTTGATGACATGCCATAGAGGTAACTGATTTATTTAGCTCAGGTGGGTTGGAGCAAGAATGCATCCAAGCATTTTAGTACAACCAAATAGTGACTGTCGAGAACTATAGTTAAGGACCCTTATTGTCGAAAGACACTGTTGTTGTCTCATTCTGTGGAGCTATTTTCAGATTTTCTTCCAATACAAACAGAGCCTCAGTGTTCTAATGCTATTTAATATCTTTAATCCTGGAGAAAAGCCAGTTGAACTTTGCAGCATGTTGCCTGGAGCATGGTGTATTGATCAGGGATAATGTACTGGAACTCCTCACTCCTCTGTTGGCCATGATTACGCTCTTGTGGGAAGATCTGCTGGCCATTGTTCTCAGCACTTTATAACTTCAGTAGAATGAAAGGCATACCCGATCGAGACGTATTGAATAATTAAATAAAACATTTTCTAAAACCTCACTGAAACCGCATCCTTGATGTTTGCAGACTCACCATTTGTTACTTCATTGTGTATTTTCTTTTGAACATCTGTCATGACGAAAAGCATGAAGCCAACTTGGACTTTTGTTTTTCAGTTTTGCTGCCCAACAAGCGAGGTAAGCATGTGTGTGTGTCCGGTCCCAACAGGGCTGGCAAACACCGCCCTGCTTTACTGTCTGTTCGGGCTTAACTCTGACGAGAACGGCTCCTTTCTGGTATCTAAAGCTGTACCGCCTTCGTGTTGTTTTTTTTCTTTGGCCAGTGTTGTCTACTTTATGCGTCATCATGCTGTGAATGTGAAGGTAGTTGTTTGTGTTTCGATCTGAGCTACTTCTGTCATTTTGTGTGGACATTTCTTCCACTGCACATGTCGATCCATGAGTACAACTGTAGTTAAAGCGGTCAAAACCTCCAAAATCCCCGTAATGTAATGTATTATGCATGTTTTAATTTTCTTTCATAAAAATAAAATTGTTGCTTGTTGCTTAAACCAGTTGTACTCCAGACTTGTCAGAGGAAAATGTGCATTGCTGTAAGAGCACCAGTGTATTAGAGGTACAATACAGAAAAAACTGTGATAAAAAAATGTGAGGTACCTCAGTACTTTGTTTCATGTGTGTAATTCTGCTACTCCTACTTTCCCTCCCAACTGCTCCTGTTTGCTTTTGCTAGCAGTCATTTTCCTCCTCGTACGTAATATATTTAGAGTACATTTCTGTCTACAAGCTTACACTTCCCCACTTAACGTCATGGCAACAATAGGTTCTCAAATGATTGTTTAATCTGTTGGTTTAACCAGAAGAAGAAAAGAATAGTCAATTCAAGTTTATGTAGCACATTCCATCAACAAGGCAGTTCAAAGCGCTTTAGGTCACATCATACAATAAACAGTGACGAACAGGCAATAAATATTGCATATTGTCAAATGTCATCAAAATCATCAAGCATATGTACACCAAATATGTTGATTAATGTTCCAGATTGGTGTTTAGCCTTGATGTTTCAGCATTTTTGCAGTTTTTCTGTAAGTTTTCTGCAGATAGGTTAATAGGTTGAAATACAGTAGATCATTTACTCTTATGTAGTCTAATTCTGACTTGGGTCATCTCTCTGTAAATGTGTAGTGGTAGTTCTATTCGTTCTTGTTCTTCCCACCACAACCTTTAAAGACCCAGGGATGTAAAACTTCTACTTGTAATCTCAAATCATAACAGACCTGTGCCGATATGTGCCAGAGGTTGCTCTAAATCAGGTTGTTTCTCAGTCTTTCTCAGCCAATTAAGTGCTAGTTCGTTACTCAAAACGTGAAAACTAAAGCTGCAACTTAGTGTAAATCTTTTGTTCACTTTAGGATTTTCTTCGGTTTCAATTCAGTCAGTGCCCCCTCCTCAGAAAAGGAGAACAAGTAACTCAAACAATAAAATTAAAACAAACAAAAAATGAGTCACTGTCTGATCCAATTATTTTCTACTTTATTCACCGTCCTGCTAAAATGCTGGTCATGACTAGATTTGCCACCGTTTCCAGTTTTTCTCAATTAAAGACTGGCGTTTTCAACAATTTTCTGTTTGACATATTATAATACTTTGGTGTAGTCATATCAGATATTACAGAAAGCCTAATGTTGCCATGAAACACTTCCACCTCCAGTCAAACAGTGTAGATAAACATACAGGAATTGAGTCACTGGTGTTAGCTGTGTGTAGAACATGCTACACACCATCATGTATAAAAAAACAAAAACAAAACGGGCATCTATAAAACTAACAAATAGAAATATCCATTGAAATAAATTGGCAACACAAATAACAAGATTTGGTTATTTCTAATCCAAATCAAATCCAACTTGATTTGGATTTCAATTCCGTAGTAAAAAAACACGCACAAGCTTTGTTATGTTGTTTTATTAAAATGCAATTTGCTATTGCTTTTTAAAATATTCAACAGAATAACAAGCCATTCTTCAAATGTTGTGGTAAAAATCTGTACAAGAGAACTTTAGAGAGATGCTGCTCCCTGTTGTTGGGGTGAGGTACTGCGCTGACGCTGTTCTCTCATTTTTCCTTCCAGTTCGAGAAAAGCGGAAGAGCCTCTACATCAACCACGTAAGTGAAATAACACACATTTATTTTACTGTTTAACTAAAGAAAAGATCCGTTTTGTAATTCAAATATCTTGTATGCTTTGCAAGTTCACACACATTTCGGAAAACAAGGTAAAGTTTTTTATTGGGTTTTTGTGTATATCTTTTAATGTAGTTTGAATGTAAAAAAAACAAAAAAACCCCAAAAAGGTTATTTTGTGTGTGGTGCAGTTCCTCTCTACCTCATTGTATACATTTAATATTTTCGATATGTGTGCACAATTACCCAGAAATCCAAGTAGGTAAATTTGCAACACAATATTGTAAACATATAAACAAAAAATGATTGGAACAACTTGAAATTAAACTGTTATTCTTCTTTAAAGAGGGACTACACCATAAATCTAAAGCATGCATGCAGCCATGTGAAGTACTCAAGCTGCACTTCTTTCCATCTGTGTTATAAAGCCATTAAATGTTTCCATGTATAGCTTTAAAGATATTGATCAATCCACATATATGTGTTAGCGTGTTTTGTATGACCGTGTGCAAATGTGCTCCAGCATCATCCAGGTCCACTGAGACGAAAGTACAGCTCCTGTTCCACCATATTTCTGGACGACAGCACAGTCAGTCAGCCCAACCTCAAATACACCATCAAATGGTAACTCGCCTCACTGTTTCAGGATTCCTCCTCGCCTTAGTTAATTAATTATTTACAGAAATATTCAGAATTTTATCTTTCCCTGCTTCTTTAAAGTGAAGATTATTTTTAATCTGCCTTTTTTTTTTTTGGTTTGTTTGTGTTTTGCAGTGTAGCCCTGGCGATCTACTACCACATAAAAAACAGGTCTGGAAAATATTCTACCTTTTTAAATTCTCCACTGAATGTTGCAATCCTGTAAAAAAAAAAAAAAAAAGAAAAAAGCCAACAATATGGGCAAATGTCATCATTCCTTCTTGTATTTTACTTGGAAAATGTGGGGGGGAAAAAAATAACGGTAGTGAATGGAAGCAGCTAAAAGTCTCAAATTTCTACATTTAATAATTCTGTCAAAATGTTTCTTTGACAGACAAGTGTTATTTTACTAATTAGAAGCACGTTTCAGAGTGACTTTTTTTTTTTTTTTTTTAACAATTTATCCAATTTTGTCAATCCTGCTTGAGGCATTTATAAATGCAAATCTCATAGAAAAACAAATCTCTCTGGATTCAATCCAGTGTTTCAGTTCATCATATTTTGGTGAGAATAAATGCTAATAAAGGGGCTTATTGAACAGGCAGATTGCTATTCAACTCAGGTTCTACATTCTTTTTCTTTTTCCTACCTTGATGTTTTTCCTTCTCTTTCTCCTTCCAGAGACGTCGACGGACGGATGTTGTTAGATATTTTCGACGAGAGGCTGCATCCTCTCTCGGTACGGCCTCAGCTGCAGACAAAACTCCCATCAGGAGCAAACCGTAGCGATGTCAGCATTCATCAGCAGAACAAACAGCAAATGAATACCAATGAGTACAACATGGGGGAAAATCAGAGGAATCCAGCTTGATCATTCTCATCTGTTCCCATCTGAGCACATTTGCAATGATTTACTCTCATAATATACTCTGACACTTTGCCAAATGCCTTCTCTATTCTATTTTCTACTCTAAAAAACCTGATGAACTGGAAATAGGTTGGGGTTTTTTTATATTACTTGACTGATTATTATTTTTTTTTTTCTTCCTCTGTTTCCAGAAGTCTGAGGTTCCTGCTGATTATGACAAATACGACCCTGAGCAGAAGCAGATCTACCGCTTTGTCCGGACGCTGTTCAGCGCCGCGCAGCTCACTGCCGAGTGTGCTATTGTCACTTTGGTAAGTGCCAAAATACTTGAGGGTGCCAAAATGTACGCTGACACTAGGAGGGGTTGTTGCTGCTTTCTGATTCTCTGTTATTTTGACTTCTCCCAAAATAATCAGTCCACTTCTATATTCAAGAAGCTGCACTTAAAATCAGAAGTAAAGAGTTTAGTATTGCTACTTGCGCTTATGAGTGGTAACAATATTTAATTTCTATACCGGACATTAGGAAGCCTACCTGCAGGAGATTTAGACAACAAATTTGGAAGCTCTTTCACATCTGAATGTAAATCCAACACATCATAAATTTATTTATTTATTTCAAATAGTAAAAAGTAAAAGCAAGTAAAAACATTTTCAGAGGTTCATACAGCTGTCTGGCTGACCTTGTTTTATCTGCTTTCCTTTTAGACATATGCTTAATGGATGTGTTTTTTAAAAATAACTGTAATTATTATACTCTGTATGATTTATTCTGCATGGCTATTCATTTAAAAAAAATGTTTAATGCCGACACATGGCTTAAAAATACATATGCTCTGCTTTCTCCATATGAAATCTGACAGACTACCAGTAACTAACAGAGCAGTTGGCTGGTGGTGATAAAGTTAGTTCAGCTGACTTAAACCTGAGAGAAACACAGATGGAAGCCGTGGATTCTGTCTTTGCTTTGTAGTTGTTGCTCCACTTGGAAGGAGATTAGAGGCTTCATTAAAAGATGGGAAAAGCAGAAAACAAGAGCAACCAGCAGATTACAGATAATATTCCCCTGCAGTGTCTTCCAAAAGAGTGACAAAGTTCAAGTGTTTATATCACTATGTTTTCTGCAAATTCAACGAGATTATGACTATTGTTGGGTTTTCTGAAGCAGAGAGAAAAAAAAAACACAACTATTTATTCGAGTGATACTGAGACTAATTCACACTAAACTGAGCGATTCCAGCAGATGTTAGGATAAAACATGAGATTTTATGATCATGTAGCATCATAAAATCTCCTGCCAGCCACAGCGTTTAACCATTTGTGCTTATTCATGTTTGTTTGTATTGTGAGTAAGCCAGCATGGGGTCTGGCTCTCGTTTCATTGGTGGGTGGAAGCTTCCTTCAGTGGGCTTCCTGCCTGCTGCCGGGTCTGACCTACACCTGACACCACCCACCTGCAGGCACAAACCCCCCACCGGCAGGATTCCTCTAATTAGCCATCTGAGCTGTTCAAACATCACTGCAAAATTATACTATTCCTTATCACAATTATTGTTTTTCTAACCATGTGGTATAATTTTTTGGAGGTATATATGTCACAATAATAATAATAAAAAAATACAAAGTTCAGGTTTGAACCTGACTTTAAAGTGACAGTATTATGTAAAATCAACTTCTTTGATTTTCTTTTGCATCAAGTTCTAATGTTATTACCTCATCAAAGACATACCTGTGTTGCTTTGATTCTGTCCTGTATGTTTGAGGAATCCTTTCATCTCCCATGGCAACCATTCAGCTGTGCAAAATGCCTGGTTGGACCTAGCTCCGCCTTCAAGACATAACTCCTCCCCGGAGCTGCCGCTTCTGATCTCCCAACCTTCTGCCTCACAGAACAACCCTGCTCACAACTCCCCCACTCAGCTCCTTCAGACTAGCCAGCAGCAATTAGCAAACAGCTGGTAGAATTTCACATCTGTTGAGCTCATTATATGAACTAGTTATCAGTGAGACCCTGGTAAAAGCCTTATTAAAGAATCAATAGGGGATTCTTTAATAGTGATGACTCCCCATCACTTTAGTAGTGATGGGGAGTGATGACTTTCTGAAGGCAATTTTTCCTAAAGAGAAGGAGTTTCTTAAAGAAGCAAAGGCCCAATTTCAAGACTTTAAATTATGAAGTCATATTTATTTTAAGTCATGTTTGATATATGTAGCATTTTTATAACAACTGAAGGCAACATAGTTGCAAAAATGGCATTACGTGCCTGGAAAATACATAATACTGCCCCTTTGAAGGATCATTTTGTATTTCAGTCTGAGTCTGCATTAGTAATATTAAGAAAGTTTGGAATATTCCGAATTATATCTTAAAATTGCAAATTATTAATGCGAAATCAAACTGATATGAATAATTCATACTGTATCAGTCAGCTCCTCTTAACAAAACACATTATTTCTCCTTTAGCAAAGCAGTCCAGCTTTGATCTGTGTCTGTGCCTAAATTTCAACTCACCAATGTCTTTGGTTCTAACAAAATGATCAGGTGATCCAGTGAATCAGCGCCGGTGGTAATCCTTTAACCTGGAGCCCTGCAGGAGTGGTGTAGCCTGTGGGAAGTGTGGGAAAACTTACTGAAGTTGGAAGGGAACACAGACATACGGTGCATGGATATTTTATGAGGAAGCTCCAGGCTGGATCTTTGAGGAAGAAGATTCACTAGGGGCCTGGAAAACGCTAAAGCAGCACAGAAGCTGTTAAAATGAAGGAATTTTATGAGGGAAGATGACTCTTAACTTGTCTGATCTTAAAAAAGGAAAACTTTCTCTGTTTCAGGTTTATTTGGAAAGGCTCTTAACCTATGCTGAGATTGACATCTGCCCTGCCAATTGGAAGCGCATCGTGCTGGGAGCGATCCTCTTAGCTTCCAAAGTTTGGGACGACCAGGCTGTGTGGAATGTTGACTACTGCCAAATTCTCAAGGATATCACAGTAGAGGACATGTAAGTCTTTGAAAAGACATAGAAAATCATCAGATTTCCCTTTGTTTTTGTCTGATCTCAGCTGCGGGTCACCTTTTGAACACCATAACAGAATATCTGTGTGAGAAAGAGGCGATAAAAGCAGAGATCAAATCGTAGGTACAATGTTGCTTAAAAGTAAAATAATTGTCCAAAAAGATGTTTGTTTTGTTTTCTCTAGTATTCCTTATAATTTATGTTAAGGCCAGTTTTTACATCTAAACACCCTTTTCTCCAATTTTTGGCTAACAAACTTCTGGTTGGCCACGTCAGCGAGGAGGTTGATATCAATCTCTGCGCTTTCAGATGGTAATTGCAGCATTGCTCCATGTGATGTTCATAACTCAGATTTTTTTAATTTAGTTTTTAAAAAAATTGAAAAACCATGAATTGCTTTCCTTCCTCTTCAGCTACAAGAGGAGAAAACTGTGTACTCATCAATATAAAGGGCTCTGCGTAGCATTTAAATGTACCATTTTATTTAATTTTTTTAAAGACTTTACTTAATTTCAAATCAGGCATGAAACCTCATATCCTTTACATCCTATGTGGTTTTTTAACCCTGTGGAATCTTGGCAGGATTATCCTGACGGTACAAATGATGCTATGTAGACATTCGACCCCTGCATTAACCTCTGACCTCTGCTCATTCTGCTGAGCCGGTGGAGGTCTATTCTCGTCTTCGGGCTGAAGTGACCACAATCCACCTGTCTGGAGCTGACTCCGGACAATACAGCTGAGCGTTTACCAGGCAGTGACTCGGAATCAGACCAGTTCTGTGCTGCAAAATTCCTCCTCTGTGACCGCTGACTCTCCCTTTCCACCTGCTCGCTGCTGGGAAATTATGGAGCACGTTGAGCAGGGAAATCCAAAAATAAACAAAAGAGAAGAAAACGAAGCAGCATTATTAGGCAGAGTTTGGCAACAATGGAGTCTAATTTTAGCTGTGTGCATTGAAATGTGCGTGGGTGAGGAACAAAGGAGAGGTGGATGGAAGCCACAGAGCGGAAAAGAGTCGGTCACGACCGAGGAGAAACAGATGAAAGCTGCTGTCATCGCAGCGCAGAAGGGATTGCAAAGCTGCAGAGGAGCGAGAATGCATGACAAAAACATAATCTGGAGTTGGGATTAATTCTCCTCCTCACACACAACACTGAGTGTTTACTTGTAAAGCATTCTGTTTGATATTTGAAAAAGCTTGTTTTGCATATTATCAAAGTTATCACTTTCCACTTGAGTCGGACTTCTGCCATCTTTGGAGTTCTTTGTGGACAGAAGTCAACATAATGATTATTTTAATTTGGTTGAACTAGAAGGCGTTCCTCACAAGACATTTTTTGTTTCCTTTGTCTTCTAAAGGAACGAGCTGGAGCGTCAGTTCCTGGAGCTGCTGCAGTTTAACATCAACGTACCGTCCAGCGTTTACGCCAAGTATTACTTCGACCTGCGCTCCCTGGCTGAGGCCAACAACCTCAGCTTTCCCTTGGAGCCGCTCAGCAGGGACAAAGCCCAGAAACTAGAGGTGAGGACTACCTGTCTACCCAGGCCTTATGTTTATCTGTTTTTTGTTCTTCTGTTGTACTGAAATTTAAATTTCCGCCTAAGTGACTAATAAAGATATTTTTCTTATTATTTTATAAATGTTTTAAAAGACATTTTTATTGGTTGTTTAAGGCAGAGCAATATCGCTTAAAAATAAAATGAATTCCTATTTTAATCTTTTTTTTTTTCTTTCTTTACTAAAAAAAAGAAGAAAAAAGGTAGAAAAGGTTGGAAATGATTTTTAATGTTTTAAAAGAGTGGCTTTTATTTTATTTCTGTGAGTTGTATGACAGAGTATTATGGCCTGGCTATGACAATTCTTGTTAAATTACAAGAACATAATCATAATATTAGCAGAATAAAGATGCAATTTATGTGTGTGTTGGAGTTCTCATAAAATTGCGACTTCATTCTCCCAATTTTACAAATTTTAAATATTTTCTGTGACCGGCAACATCAAAACAACAGCTGCAGAACAAAGGTTATCATTAGTAATTGTAAAACTCAGCTTCTATGCATTCCCAAATGTCCCATTACGGGAGGCAGAAAGTTTAAAAAGGAGATTATAGAGCAAGTTTTCTGCACTACACAAAATAAAAGCCAAGTTTAGGTCATCACAACAAAGAGTGTCGTTCGGTACACTTCTGGTTTTATTCACGGTTTGAGAAAAAAAGATGTAGGAGGATCAAACCTAAAATGGTCCGTTCGTCATCCAGTTCCTCGATAGATCTCGATATGCGAGTATTCTGAGACGCAGTTCAAGTACTCTCTGTGTTTATTGTTTCGTCTTGCAGGCCATCGCACGGTTGTGCGATAAGTACAAGGACGTGAGGAAACTGGCCAAGAAGCGATCGGTGAGTGCGGACAACCTGACGGTGGTGCGGTGGTGTCCGGCTATCATTTCCTAACACCTGGCCACCTTCAGAGGATCAGAGGAGTAAATAGACCTTTGCCATATTGTTGCCTGAAAAGCAGGGAGGCGTGCGGTTCCGCCGACTGCAGGCCGGTGGGTCTGTCTGGAACATATACACCCACACAACACAAACTTCCATTCAGACTGGCACTTTGACAAGTGAGATTGCCCTTTCTCTGGCTGTTGTACATAAAAGATCCCACTGGCTGCCTGAATCAAACTGAGCTGAAAGATGTGGAGTGAAGATGTAAGTTGCAGGAGAAAAGCAGGTTAATGGAGATAAATTGAGAGACTGGTAAGTTGGAAAGCGATTCAATAGCAAGACACAAGAGGGGAAAAAAAAAAAAATGGCAAAAGTGTTTTAATAGTTTTCTTTGAAGCTCAACTGGTTTGTACATCTGATTAATGGAGGCTGATTACATTTCTTTAATTCAAATCCTCTGGTTTAATCAAATCCATTACTGGAACATCATTTTACGCCTCATACAGACACATTTCCTCACAATGTTTGTGATTACTTATTTTTTGCATTCCCATCAAACACTCAGAAAAAGATTGTACATTCCATTGCGTGGGTGGAGAGCAGAGGTGATGCATTTCAGTAGACTACATATCATTAAACTAACCCGCTGACTATTTATTGAAACTGTGGTCATTTGGCTAAATTTATCCAGAGAATTCATCACACACCTATTTAGATCAGATTTTACCTTAAGAATCTTTCGTCAGGAAATGCTAATTCAACCTCCATGTGCAGAAACTCACCAAGCTCTGTCAAATAAAGCAATATCCAGTCCATCTCTGTGTTTTGGATGGAACACGATAAAAAGCATACGCACTCTGGAGAAGATTGCCTTGAAGACGGATGCGAGACATACTGTAGAGTTTATGTTGTGTCCACTGCCATTGTCCTGACCTGTGGTGCCTGTAATTAACACTTCTTCCCCTCTCTCTCTATCAGGACGAGAACAAATTCAGTTTTTCTGCTTCACTATTTTGTATGGCTCTTCTGTCTTAAAAAGAAATGGCACAATATGGAATTTACATTTCGAAGCCACTTAAATATGATTCTTCAGGGGTTTTGTTGGTCTAATGAAGACCAAAATTAATAAAAGCAAAGCATTCAGCGCTGATTAAAACACTGCTCAGAAAATGAGAGATTGTATAAAATATATATAAAAACTTTCAGACTTTTCTTTGTACAGTGTAAATAAATTGTGAAATTGTGAAAGACCTTTAGACTCACTAAAAGGTGTATTGTAAAAACAGAAAAAAAGGCAGCAGAGTGATGTTAGAAATATTTATATCAGTTTTTATGGAGGAGGGAGGCAGTGAATATTGTATGTATGACTTTGTGCTCCTGTGACAAATCAAGTAAAGAAAAAAAGTGAAGTATTAAAATTAAAATGGGACACACCACTCAAGATTTTTTTTTTTTTTTTTTTTTTGTCTATCATTAACATTTGCGTAATAGAGATCTGTCACCTTAGAATGTGTTACTTTTTGTAAATGGTATGTTGATATCACTAAATAATCACCAAACTTTTACACATTTTCCAAAAGACTTCTTGAACCACATTGCCAAATGCAACTGGTTTTCATTTATTTTGTACTGAGGCCTGAAACTGGCAAAAAAAATGTAGTAGAGTAAATGTCAACGACAGTGAAAGCTATACATTACCAAATATTGAGTAATGTAAAGTTGGTATCTCTCCATTTATTTCAATTGCTCTTTCAATTTTCTATTCCATTAATTTTCCTGCCTTTGCTTTCAGTTTTTGTTAGCTAGCTAATTTATTTCCTTTATTCTATATTATTAAATATAGAATATAATAGTTATTTAATAGTTGCTTGCTGCTCACAACATAAAAATTTGAATTATATGGCATTGTATAGTAATTAACTTCAGTACAAGTTTTACCTAGAAATGGTTAGCATTTAACAGTTTCCTTTGTTTTGCATTCAGTATTCTTGCCCGCTCTTGTTCTAATATCATGTTAATTGCGTAAAAGGTGTTACTTGTCTTCTATATTAATTAATACCATAGTTTGCTTCCCTCAATGTCCTACATACTTCACATTTTAATTTGACATTTCTAAAGCTGGGTATTGTTAGCTAAGAAGCTATCACCTTCTCAGCTAGCTACATGTGTAGTTGGATCAGAAATCTTTGGCTTAGCCTTTAAATAAACAATGTTACTGATCTAAACATTTCAGTCACAAATTAACTAAGAAAGTTTGATACAGAAAGTTTTGTTTTGGCCCAACTATTTTAGTCCATTTTGTAATAAACTTCTACTTGTTTTTGTCAGTTTCCAGATTCCAAAGTATTTATATTTTCTGGACAGAATCAGTATTTTTTCACACCTCTCTTCTTCTAGTAGAGAGCAAATGGAGAAAAAGAAAAACGACGCTGCGGATTAAATACTTCTAATCGTTCGACAGTATTGGTGAACTTGTGGGAGAAACCTTTTCTTCTCATTTCTTTACACAAGTGCTTGTTTGCCTTGTGATCAACTGAACTCGCATTCCTTCGGGATATTGCTAGTGAAATAACAAAATATTTAAAAAAAAAAGTTAAATATCGAGCAGTCAGTTTCTATTGCCTTTTTCTAAAAGACAAAGGTCTGAAGAAGTTTCGTTTTCAACTTGTATATTGTACTTTCCACATTATGTGCATTTCATTGATGGCCTCCATTGCGTCGTTTTCTATTGCACTGTCTGTCAAACCACTAAGGAACCAGTCAGCCATTCACGTCTGACCTCCATGAGTGAGAAGGGAAAGAACCGAACCAAAGTCGAGGAGAAATGAAGGAAGGTGATTTCCAGCGTGTTGCTCTTTCTCAGTCCACTTGCACATTAGTTAATGAGGAGTCTGCTTTTTGAAAGGGTTTGCGTGAGGCTTTGAATGACCTCCAAATACAAGTGTCTGTAGGAAAGTGATGTTACTAGAGTTGCTCAAAGATTGTATATTGTATTTATTTCATATGTGTGTGTACATATGTTGAGGCCCAAGTGTTTTAAACGCCAAGAACTGAGCGTTGTTGCCGTGTGGCCAGCTTTGATGAGTTCTAAGGTGGAATACATTCTATTCTCCGGTGGGTTGTGGCTCTTTGATGGTTGGTTGCTAGATGAGTGTCAGCACTGAGCTCTACCTCTGCATAGTGTTACCTTTTTTCTTTACTTTCATTCCTCTCTATTTCAAATGTTTTTGTGTTGAGATGCTCATTTTCGATCATAATTCCCATGCTAACAGTCCACTCCTGTATCTGAATTTTTTTTATATTTTTCTCCCTCTCATCAATGGACATTTTCAGTGAATTGTATTCTGTAGTTTTGATCTGTGTATCCCAGTGAGTCTAATTTGCTTTTATTCTTGTTCTCAGTTTTCCAAATAGTTTTTTTTTTTTCTTCTTTTTTCTGTGTGTTCTCAACTGTGATTTCTATGTCTCCATTCCTCCTCTGAAGCAATGTTTAGAAAATACAGCAAGAATTAAAGCAAATCCACTCTTGCAGTACATCCTGTCTGACTTTGTTTGTATTTTTTATTATTATTTTTGCTTAATTTAAATTTAACACCACCTAAAAACAAAGAGGTACCTGCACACAATCACGTTCTGTCAAATTTCCACTATGAGGTCTTCAATGTTATTTTTTCTTTCTCCTGATCATCGACGTCGTTTTTGTGCACAACCCAACATTACGTAAATAACTTTTGAGCACTTCTACCTGCTGGAGTGGAGCTTTGAGCTGAAGGAACAGATCAGTGGACTGCGTTTTAAAATGATGAAATCAGACCGAGACATTATTAATCTCACATTGTTTCACGTCAGTTATAGTTTTAAAGTCCCAGACTGAATTTAAATGAACTGCGCTGATCCTGACTCACAACTGCGAGTGGAATAATCCAGAGAGCTTTTCATAATTAGAGCCTGTGAGATGTGTCTCATAACTGCAGCAACATACACACAATAAAAGTGTAGTTAACTTCTGGTGAGACATCGCTGCCTTATGAGAGACTCTAAAAATGGAAGTGTGCCTGATTTGGCATTCATTCATTCAGCTTGTCAGTTTTAGGAAAACTTAAATTCTCCCACAATTGTGTTTTAAATGGTGAGATCTCTATTGTTTTTGATTCTGTCTTTAAGTAAACAGTGGTCCTAAAATAAGCCCCTGTGTCTCACCTGACTAATGATTAATTACACTTTTATTTCTTGTACAACCCACAAGAAGCAGCTTTAATTCTTCTTCCCTCATAAACCAGCGTCACTTGAGGGGAAACAACAATTTAAAACCTGGTTTTATTTTATGAGCGAGATTCCAAAGTCCGCATACCTGTATGTTCCATGACTGATTTTATGTTGCAGCAAGTTCCTCCAGGATTATGAAGGAGTCAATGTGAGCATGCTTGTCATTGTCCGCAAAAACTCAGGACCAGTCCAATTTGGAGCGAGTAAGCCAAGAGGCTTGTAAGAATGAGCCAACAGCACAAAAATATCTCTGCGATGCCAGGACGGCAACGTGCTTCTGGAAACGTGTTAAGAATAGACCGACAATGGAGCGTGCTCCTGTCTTCTGTTTTCTGGCGACAGGCGGTTGGCTGCAAAGGGCAGATGAAGAAGTAAGACGGAGCACGTCATTTGGTCTGTCAAACTGTTGGTTTGTTGGAGTCGGTCAGGAAGGATTTCAACCTTAAGGACTGAGCACGCTCCAGCTGACCTTTGGCAGGAGTGGTAGAGGTGGAGGATGGATGAGTTGAGAAATGTAGAGTGAAGTGTCACCTGCGGGACTTTTTCAGCCTTATTTTGAGAGTTTTTAGAGCATTAGGCCCAGTAATCATGGTAGAATCAAGTGTCTCTGAGGTCCTCTTTATCTCTGTCAGTCACAGCATCACTTTGATGGGTAAGTCGATTTCTCTTGTCTTTATATCGCTTAAATAATCTGTATGTTTTAGGCTAAAATAAGGTAAGATCAAAGTAGCCATTTTCAAAGGTTGTGTTTCTTCTCAAATTAGTGTTTGATTTATTTTTTTCACAGGAAAGGTGTGGCTCATTGTAATGATCTTCCTCCGGGTCCTGATCCTTTTCTTTGCCGGATACCCTCTGTACCAGGACGAACAGGAGAGATTCGTCTGTAACACCATCCAACCCGGTTGTGCAAACATCTGCTATGATCTTTTCTCGCCTGTCTCCCTCTTCCGTTTCTGGCTGGTGCAGCTCGTCACCTTATGTCTGCCTTACGTCATCTTCATCATCTACGTCATCCACAAGGTGTCCAATGCTCTCTCCGTGGCTCTGAACTCAACCGGACATGCCAAAGCTTTTCAACTGTTCAAGGTCCACAAGGAGCAGTTCAACAAGATGTGTGTGAACAAGGTGCCATTGGCGGTTGACCAGAGAGGGGGGCTGCGGTGCTTCGCGGGGGCCTACATCCTCCATCTGCTGTTCAGGACGCTGTTGGAAGCCGGCTTTGGGGCCGCTCACTATTACATGTTCGGGTTCCACATCCCCAGGAGATTTCTGTGCCAGCACCCTCCGTGCACCACCCAGGTGGACTGCTACATCTCCAGGCCCACCGAGAAGACGGTTATGCTCAACTTCATGCTCGCTGTGGCCGCTCTGTCCCTTTTCCTCAATGTTCTGGATTTCATTTGGGCCGTCAAGCGATTGCTGAAGCACAACACCAAGAGAAAGATGATGGTTGAGAAAATATTTGAAGAGGAGCGCTGCTTCCTCTCTGCTGGTGTGGGATCCACTTGCAGAGATCCTAGCACCCCCACTACTCAGCAAGATATAGAGGCCCAATCCGAGAAAATGGAAAGTTTCAGGAAGAGGCACGGGAGTGGTGGGAAATTTCATTCAAGTCCACAGGCGTCCACCCGGGGGCATTGCTCGCACCCATGCTCGTCAGAGCCTCTGTGCTGCAACAGCGGTAACAATGACATCTTGATCTCCCAAGAGGAGGTTCTGGAGAGGAATGGCAGTGAGGTCGCCCTTTGCCCCCAGGAGACCATAGGGACGCCAAGACCCATTACAGTCAACAAACGCAACAGACCTAAACCCCCACCTCCACCCAGGCTGGACCTCAAACGACCCTCTGGGGAATCGGTAGCACCGGTCAGGGATGTTTCCATGACAACTTCAGTCTGTACCCGGAGAGTGGGTCAGTATTCGCTGTTTGAACTCGGAAATGGTATTGAGCCTCAAAGCGGTGAAGGTGGTCAGGAGAAAAGATCAGAGTGGGTGTGAGCTTTAGGCACACATGGCTGTAGTTCCCCGTACTACAGCAATGTCTCCACCTCTATTTTTTCCTTTAAACCCAAGCTGCTGTTTAGTTTGAGGATCTGAAATGGAGACATAAACATCAGACACAACACATCATAAATAGAGATGCACCAATCAGAATGGGCTGCTGCTTTCTGCACTCCCTAACAACTCAGTCGTGAACTACTGCAGAAGTGCAAAATGACTAAATAACTTTTAGTCTATTTCACTTCCATAGCACCTATAAAAGAATTTCAACACCTGTATGACCTGGTAGTTTTAATGCATGATGTGTTTACTGATTGGGGAAAAAATATTTTTTCTTTTCTAGCTGCCTGGACACTGGTTAGGGGTGATCAAGTTGGAAATTTTATTTTTTATTTATTTATTTTTTTAGCACAGCTTTAATCATAATTCATTTTGTTGCTTTTTTATTATCCTCCTATCTTTTGAATCAAAGTTAGCAATGACAGAAGAGTTTTGAATAAGGTGTCCTTTAGCAAACGTTGTTCTTGGGGTAATTTTAAAAAATTAATAAAAAAAAAAAAAACCCTAAAAGAATGCAGCCCACCTGTTTGTTTCCATATGGATTTTGGCCCCAATACCGTCCACAACAAATCCGAGCCTTGACCTGGGTTCGCCGCCCCCTCTCAAATCCCTTCATATGATTCCCAACATAGATAGCCCTGCTTTTGAGCATGGATCAGTGAGGTCAAAGTCCACTGGACCAGGTCAGATGGTTAAACTAAAACGAGAGGCAATGCCGTCACCCGGCCCATAGATGGAAAGAGATTCCTCCTGCAAAGTGAAGGACACTACGAAGGCCCCTCAAAGCTGACATAGGATCACTAAGTAATTATGCTCCCCCAGAGGGGCCCAGTATTTACGGCGACAGCTTGTCACTCTATTTCAGGGCCTCCGAGGGATCAAGAGGACCACAAACATCAGCACACTTCCACACTGGAAATAGAGGAGTGTTAGCTGTTGCCCCCGCAGGACCTCTGCACTCTGCTTCGGCTGTGGCTTTAGTTTCACCTTGATCGAAGCCGAAATGAATGCGACACTCACCCGTTAAGGGCAGGATGATGTGTCGCTGTGTTGACACAGCCAATGAAACCACTTTAAACGATTTACACAAAATGATTGAAATGAATCATCGACATGACTGAGTTGCTGTAGAGCTGAGGGGCTTATCTTTGTGTAAAGAGATAGCTCTTGATCTTCTTCTTGTGGTCTTTTTGAAGAGGACAACAAAAAGTTCCCCCGATTCATATCTTGGATTCGTAAAGAGAGCTGCACACTGACTGTGAAATGGCTTTTCCTTTTTTTAAAACAATGACAAAAGCATGCATGATGAACAATTTTTTTTTTTATTCTTCTACCAAAGTGTCTTTGGTGGAAGCTCTCATTGTTGAGCTGGGTTGGTATTTAATCTAAATGAAATTCTCTGATGAAATTCTTAAGTGCTAAAATTCTTGTACTAAAAAAAACCCCAAACAAAAACCATTTGAGATTTGTGTACGCCCTTCACATAGATTTTTGTGATGCTGTGTATTTGTATGTTACTCTTGATGTACAATAGGTTGCAAAAATATTCACACATCTTCAACTTTCTGGACTTTGACACGTTACAATCACAAACATCAGTATTATCCATTTGGGTATTGTGTTGCACATTAAAACAAAGTAGTGCCTAATTAGGAAGTGGAAGAAAAACAAGGATGCAGAGTTTTGAAAATTGTTTTAGACTTAAAAAAAAACCCTCAAGAGACGTATTAATCAGCCTTAGCTCAATGTCTCTAACAGCTTCAGAGTGTCTAATGAGCTTTGCGGATTTCAGATTAGTTTTTTCTTCAGCAACACTTCAGATCAGGAACAACAGTTTTGCACTAGTTGTGTAAAACTGTACTAATGCACTACTTCCATTTTTCTTCACATAATGAACTAAAATATCCTAAACCTTAGGATATTTTAGATACCCTGCTGTAAGCTTCTGCAGAACTGCACATTGACTGCAGTGTTTCTGTTCCCTGGTTCTCCAACAAACCTCTGAGATGACATTACATGTAGATGGACTGTTTTCTAGTGACATGACTTCTGTCACAAAGTATACAAATGCTTGCCAGAAAATCTTGCAACCTGCTACTTTCTGTCGGTTTATTATTCTACAAAATGATGATAGAATACATTAAAATGAGTGGTGGGAATGTAGGATTTTTTTCCTTTGAGTTCAAGAGGTATAAAACCTTTTCCGAGGCACTGTAATATTCACTTTAATCTCAAGCACGATAAATCCCAGATTCTGAATTTTTTTTTTTGCTAGACCTCTTATATTTTTGTGTGAAACAGCCACAGCTTTCATCACGTTTGTCTGGTTCTGAACCATACAAACACTTGAGATAGACGCAATTGTTATACCACTTGGAGGTGTTAGTTTTCAATCAAGTTTTGTATTGGATGCTTCTCCAACAGCTTGAAATTCTGCTGCCCCCTGGTGACACAGAATGATAACCTCAGCCTCATGTTTTATTCCCCTGCCTAAAAATGAGCAGCCTGGTACTGTGAGGAAAACAACATTAAGACGTGACGTCTTTTTCATTCCTTACATTTTCTGCTGTAACTAGGGTTAAAAAGAGTACTAAAAGCAAATTCTTTTAATTTTATTTTCCAAGATCTGCCTTTTTAAGCAGTCAGTAAAAGGGCTTAAACTGTTGCTAGTGTTTGAAAAGTGATGATTAAAAAGGATTTTTTTTTTTTTTTCATATTTTTATCCAATAAAATCTTCTGTTGTGTTCTGCTGTGTTCTATGAAAAATTTCCTCTCCTTTTAAAAGCTGAAGTAAAGTTACTTCAGATTATATTTTGGGGTTTTTAATTTTGCTTTTTGGTTTTATGTTTTTGATTTGTTTTTACGGAGCCCCCTGAGGGAACATGGGGAAAAATGTTTCTTTTGCGTTCCCTCACAAAACCTTTTGGATTCCCACGCAATACATTTTACAGTCCCTCCCTTGGATTGAGAAAACGGTTCATGGACCTTACCACAGGGGCCACGTTTAATTGGCTGATGCCCATTCTGGTAGTAGCCACGCTACCAAGTGCGTGGCTGTCTCACAAACATAAGCTAATGTACATGCATTAGTAAACTCATGCTAATGTAGCGCAAGGCTACATTGCAGACCGGCAGAAAGTTTTCACATCAACAATTGAAAAAGAATGGTTCTCCATTGCCAGTGGGGTATTTGTAGTGGTGATGTCAGGTATCCTGATCGTATTTGTGGTAGTAAAATTCACAGATTTCCAAAATCGGAAGCAGGATGCCTTGCTACGATCAAAGCTTGTGCACGACCGCATGAGCAGCTCAATCTTCATAGGACAAAGGAGTGTGTGCTGATGTAAGTATTATTGATTTTCTTTCGTTCTGCCTGAAAAAAAGAAAATCGATAATAAACACATACATCATAAATACCTGTTAGCTAAGTGCAGCATAACGGAAGTGCTGATACAACCTCTACACATTGAATCCTGTCTGCTACACAGTCTTGCGTTAGCTAAACAAATCAATATGCAATGTGTATCTGACATACATTAAAGATTTTATTTTAGCAGAAAAGGCTTTTGACTAAACTGTTACTCGTGTTAGCCACGCTAGCACCGAGTACAGTGCATCAGGCAGAGGCACGATTTGCCAACAAACAGGAATCACCCACTGATTTCAAAAAGTAACGTACAAAACGATGAATGCCCGACTTACCCCGCCTTGCAAGAACAATAGGCATCAGTGATTTTGTCCAGAGCTATATTAATGCTGAGGTTTATCACTGCCGTTTTCCTCATCGACTGAAAGCATTTTGCTATGACGTGCATAATGTTGGAGGCATCGCGTGGCTCAAACACCTTGGTGTCATCCAAAAATGATGACATTAACTTATTTCCTCTGTCCATTGTTGTAGCTGATATTTGGTGAAAATCCAGCAGAATTGATGCACTATTCGACTCAGAAATACTCTTATTAGTCCAAGTGGAAGACCCCATGTTCACATAGAAACAAAGCGACGAGAGGCTTTGTTTGTGAGACTTGCAGCTACCTGAGATTTTCTAGGTCGGTTGTGGGCGGAGCTTGGTAAGGTCCATTTTGGAGCAGCACTCAAGACAAGACAACCACGAAACAGGTAAATTATCTTCATCCACCATAGATACTGTATACTTAGCAATACTTATATATCTTTAGCTTCATTCATGACAACTATGTCAAATATGAATCGTGTCCATTGGAAGAAAAGGTAGTTCAGACATCTGTTTCTTGCTTAAAAGAAAAGAGTGACGAGGCGGGGGATGCAATGCTAATTTAGTTAACAATGACTACTAAATTATTTGGTTGACGACCAATTTTTTAATGACAATAAATGTACTGTTGTAATTCATGTTATGCTCCAGGCTCCACAAACAGCCTGGAGCACATGATCCCTTCAACACAAAGTGATGCACTACTGTCTTCTACTGGAGGTGTAGTACATCCTAAAGACCCTGGGTATGCACATATCCAGCATGCCATCGTCATAGATGACGTTCTTAATTTGTTCATGGACAAAAGTATAATGGAATCGGAATTATAAATGGAATTTCATAATGAAATGGCTGTGGACAATAGTGGAGTGTGAAGGGACGTGTATACAGCTTTCTGGGAGCTGTTCTTGGAGCTCTGTGAAGGGGAGGAGGAGAGGGTGCCAAAACTCAGACCAGACTTTTCCAAAGAGACGTGGTATGCACTAGACCGAATTTGGGCAAACAGACTCATTGATCATGGCATATTTCCAGTCAGGTTTTCCACGGCATGCATAGTTACCTCTGTACTAGGTCTTCAAGCAGTAGAGGTTCTGATGTCCTCCTTTTGTAAGTATGTGTCGAGCGAAGTACCACTGAGAAGGCCCTCAATGATACTGGGAGAGGATAAGGAGGACAATTTGTTGGATCCGTTTTCACAAATGGGGGCTCACAGCATTCCATGTCAGGAAAATATCAAGTAAGCATTACAAGTCATGGCTCATAAAGTCATATTACAAGAACCAAAGTATATCATTGATTGCTTTCATAAAATTTTCAAAGACATTGCATTAAATCTGTGTCATCCGTCCAAAAAAGCAACAAACAAAAAAGTAGTTGACATGCTGCAAACAGAGGCTTTGTCCCTGTCGCAGAAAGAGGAGGCAACATGTACTTACTTGCAAAGGTACATCAGGAATGCAGATCAGCGCAAGCTAGAAACATTCTTGCGATTTTGCTCAGGGTCCTCCATTTTATGCACAGAAGAAATTGAGGTGACATTTAATGCTGAAACAGGTTTTGGGAGAAGACCTGTTGCACACACACGTGGAGCAATCATTGATGTGCCTCACACTTACAGTTCCTAGCCGGGATTTACAGCAGAGTTTCACAGTATCTTGGCAAGCAATTTCACATTGATGGATATTATTTAAGCTTGAAAAGGTAGTTGACATCTTCGCTAACATAAACACTCTATTATTCTGTATTATCATCCACCATGTTCATGATGCTGTGTGATTGTTAAACTGTGGTATGCCATTTTCAATGCTTAAAAGTTGTGCAACGTCGAAAGGTTTGTGTTGGCATGAAAAACCCGTTTCCAATTTATTGTAGTTTCTAGAATTGTAATAACCGCCTCTTGCGGTAAGACCCCGGTAGTCAGTTTTCACATTTGTTTTAATCACGTTCTGACACTTAGCGGAAATTGTATTTAGATATTTTAATAGTCCAGGTGTTTACAGAAAAATGTGTGAAATACAACCAAATTCAGAGTTTGACTAATCAATCAAAATACATTCATTCTTTACCCTTTCATTTCTGTTAGTTTCCACAATGTTGACCACATAAGATGATAACACTGGTTAAACAGATGTGTTGCTTTTAAAATGTTCTAAATGTGATAGGGTGTGTTTAGGAATTAACAAACTAAAGAGGAAACAATCGTTTCCTCTTTAGGAATAATTCCTGCTAATATTTGAGCAGTACAGTTTGCTGTATTTTTGTTTTTATCCAAGTAGGTTTAGAAATTCAGCAGAAAGTTTATTTAGATGGTTGAATAAACAGAACAATACTTAAAGTACAACAAAATTCAAAAGGTTTGTAACATCCCCCAACTTTGGTTTTCTGGTGACCTTTGTGTTTTTGTTTTTTGGCTTTATTGGAGGGGCCAAAATGTTTTATTAAGCTATTCTTAAAAATGCCATAATATTTGTAACATTTGTCTTGCAAAGTTTTTATTTTTGATACATGTTTGGATTTCTTGTGAATGTTCACAATAAATGTTTTCACAAACAATGATGCAATTTGTTTCCAGTGCTTTATGTAAATCATGTTCAGGACTTAGTAATTTGATTTATCCACAGCTGTGAAATTAATGTTTAATGTCTGATAATAGAAAACAACCAGCTTAGTTTAAGACATTTCCAGTCAATGCTCACAGTAATGCTCTAATCCCATCTCTCAGTAACATGTACAGTTTCACAGAATCGTATGGATCTGATGGTGTCATCAGGCCATATTCTGCCGTTAAAACATTGCAAATGTCACTCACAGCTGCATCACGTGGCGTGGTTTGCCGAAAGGTGCATGCATCTCCACACAGCTGAATATGTTCAACTTGGTGAGGAAGTCTGTACAGTTCATACATCACATCGGATCGACCGCTGGGAACGTGCAGGTTTTCGGATGGCCTGATGTGGTGTTTGTGTGTGTGTGTGTGTGTTCTGTGTCACTGTCTGAGGATAAATGCAGTTCAGTTTCATCGTTTACGTTTAAATAATAAAATATTAAAATCATGAAAGAACATGGGGTTTGATGTTTGTTGGTCTAAATAACCTTGAACGTAGTCAGATTTCATTGTATTTAGGAGTTTTGACGCTTTGTAGTTTGATATTTTCCACAGAAAAAGTTTGCGTGGCTGCTGCACATTTTCACGCCAACGAAAAAGTGTGCGTATATTTACGCAAACTTTGACGCAAAGTTTATTTTTACACATGCCGACTTGTGCGTAAAATGCGCATGAGGCCCCAGATGTTTACTTCGTGGCACTTGGTTACCAGAAAACGTTCTCATCTCTTAGGACAGTGGTTCCCAAAGATTTTCTGGATCCCCCCACCCCCTATGGATTTCAAAGAAAAATAAAATAAAATCAACTGGGCACACACATGGTTCAACCAGCCATAAAACTATACACATATTTTGTTTTCAAACCCCACTGAAGTTTATTTCACACTTCAGGTTGCAACAAAACAAACAACAAAACCGTCTTTAAAGTGAAACACTTTTGTGTAACTGTTTTTTTCGTTCATTCATCCATACTTATTCTCGTGCCCCACACTTTGGGAACTACTGTCTTAGGAACAGATTAACAGCAAACATGGTTATTGTTCAAAAAACAACATTTCTTCTTGCAGTCTAAGTATTATCTTGGACTGCGTTCTAAGACAACTGTTCACACTGCAGCCTCAAGTGACCCTATTCCGATTTTTATAAATTTTTTTTGACGTAATGGGGTCTTTTCATGACCACACAGGTCAGATTCGAATGCGACCCAGACCACCTGGGTATCCGATACGTATCCGATTCAAATGTGACGTAGCGTCGAGGTCGCGTTCATCCGACCTGAACGTCTCTGATACTCGACAAACGTCACTATTATGCGTCCTGATACGCCCAAGCGGGAAGAAAAATGACAATTTCCACCGACCATAATGAGGATTAAGCTGCTAATATGATGCTCCGGACGGACAACAACGTCAAACGTGTAAGCTGCGCTCCACTATTAGCGTCCATGTTTACTTCCGCAAACACCGAGCATGTCTTCTTTTTATGGTGGTTGGCGAAACACTGAGACGCTATTGCACATGCAGAACACTTTCAGGTCGTTTGCCCGTTTATTTATTTATTTATTTTTTTTGAACGACAAAAAAAAAAAAAAAAAAAAAAAATTCGGAATTGCGTCACTCGGGCTGCAGTGTGAACGCAGCCTTATACTGCTTTACAAGAATGTTACATTTAGTGAATTTGACAGAAAAGTGTTCTTTTGTCATTGGTGTTAAATGTAGGCTATTATAAAATAGACATTCCACACAAAAGTAAAAATCAGACGTTTACTTCGTGGCAGTTCGTTAATCTCCTAACTCCAAATAAATTGTTAATAAAACTTAAGCTCTTATGAAATACTGCTTATCTGCTTAGACGCGATTTACAGCTGGTAAATTTTGCAAAAGTAAAAATCAGATGACTACTTTGTGGCACTTTGTTACCAGAAAGCGCTCTCATCTCCTAGCAACTGATTAACGACAAATATTTTTACAGTTCAAAACACGTATTTCTTCTGCTTTATTGAAGGTAAAGGCAATTTTATTTATATACCCCATTTTCAGCAACAAGCGATACAAAGTGCTTCACAGGAATTAAAAGGAAACACAAACCAAAAGTAAGAACAAAGAAAAAGCTAATAATGTTGATCCAAAGTAAAAAAAAATCTTGATGCTCCTATTTATGGTTGCTAGATAAGTATAAGTAAGTATCCTCTGGTCTAATTTCTTTTCTGGTTTGGAAGAATATGAGTCTAAAAAGTAGTTGCTAAGGTAGTTTTTCTGGATTTCAAGTTCTTATCTTTGTTCTGGGTTGCTAAATAAGTAGGGCTGTATAATTATATTGATTCTACGACATTTATTGATTTTTTTCTCCCCACCCTAGGAAGGTGTCGATTTTTCATCTGCGAGTATTGAGTATCGAGTATCGATATGTTAAACCATAGGGGGTCCATGGGCTTATACCGTCTGGTGGTGTAGCAGCAAGACTCCGCCTCCCCCAGTCTCACTTTCAACTTGTGCTTAAAGTGCACATTATAAACTAGTTTTTAAATTGTGTTAATAGGCCAAGTAAAACTGGAGTTATGCTAAAATAAGTAAACCTTATTTTTCCGAATGTCAGAGAAATGTCAAAAACCGGCTTTTCCGGTCATGTGAAAGGGAATGCTTTCAAATATAAAAAAAAAACGAAACGCAACATTAGATTCCTTTGTTTTTGGAAATCTCAAATCTTCAATAAAGATGGGCTGCATTTTGTTGCTAAGAAATAAAGTAAAGTTACGCAACTAACCTTGAAAGAGAAGCGGAATGGAGTGGCGGCAAAAGCACCGCGATCGCAAAATGAATGCAAAGTTTGGATATCGGTGCGACTAGTGGCATCCACTTCATAATTAGTTTTTAGTTTAGTGGTTTCTGTTCTGCCCATAAAGGGTTACCTGAAGAATGAACTCGCAGCAGGAAGTGGTTCTGTTTTGAGCCGGAAGACGAAGAGCAGAAACCCGCAGTGAGGATGACGATGACGATGGCGGATCGATCATTCTTATTAGCAACTGACAAAGAGTATCAGGCACTGAGAGTAGGCTTTTTACTGACCTGTGAAGTGATTCCCTTTGGACCTCACTATCTTGATGTGTTAGCTTCATTGTGTCATTTTCCCGACCACCGATATTCCTGACTCAATGCAAAGCAACAGCTCAGTAAGTCACGTGATTTCCAATCCACTAGATCTCTGAGCAAACTTGCCATTTACGTTGTTCAAAGAAATTTTTAAAATCATCAACTAATTGTTAATGCTTTGAATATATTGTGCAGCTGCTGCCGAGTTACTGTCCGCACATAGATGCAAGGACATAAAGAAAAGGAAAGGAGGAGGAAATATTGGTGGGGACTGTCCCCGGCAGGTCAAAGTTGGTGGGGACATGTCCACACCCGTCCTTCAGGAAGTTACACCTATGCCACTCAGTGATCTAGTGGATCAGTGATCTAGTGGATCTAGTGATTTACTGTGTGCCACGTGCGGCAGTTGCTTTGCATTGAGTCAGGAATATCGGTGGACGGGGACGTGACACAATCAAGCAAAGAATCTGAAAAAGGGACGCAAAGTTTTGATATCAATTGTCAACACTAAAACCTATGCATTTAGTTCAAAGAGTGTGTCCATTTAAAGACCGTCTCCAACAGTTAGTGAGCGAGAGACAAAGGTAGATTTAAAAGACACCAATTTTAAATCTAAAATTGGTTCCATTCTTCCGAATGGAAGAAACCAATGGTCGGGAAAACCGGAGCACCCGGAGAAAAACTATGCATCCCATTTAAAGATTGTATCGTAGAAAGAAATGGTCAGTACAGGTAGGGATGCAAGTTATTAATTATTGAGTTAATCTAAAATTGATTAGAGTAAAACAGAAAATTATGTTTATGGTCAAACTACAAAAATAAGTAAAAGTCTTAAGTGGATGTTATTAGTTAATGATTCCATCCATCCGCCCACCTGCCCATCTGGGGATTAAAGCCCATGCCTCTTGTATGTTATGCTCACAAATGCACCTCATATTATTTTGCCTTTAACCTCTAATAAGGAAAATTTACTGTTCTCACCAACTATGGCACTCCTGCCAGGTTGCCCACTAATTTTTTCTCCGCTCCCTGGGAAAAAGCTTGCCCTCCGGTCTAAATGATGGCTTTTCAGGCTTCCTTGTGGTTGGGGGTGTCGGCTTAAGTTGTTTTAACTTTTCTTGTTTTGTGTGGTGGTCTTCTTTAAAATCTGGCAGTAACTTGCCTTCACCCAGAGGCAAAGTTCTTCGATTATGAAATGACTGTGTTTTGGGTAGCTGCAGGGTTGATTCGTCAATAGATGGTAGATATCTGACTTGTTTATCGTTGGTTTGAGTTTCAACTTTGCTGTCATTTTTAGGTGCTTCCACAGCGATATCATCTTCTACCTTAGCATTTTTGTGATTAATGGATTCCATCAAATTCTCATAATTCATCTTCTCATTGAAGTACTTTTTTCTCTCCTGAAACACTTGCTCTCTGAGTTCTTTCATGTAATCTTGATCCCTCTCCCTGTTTTCAAGTAGTACCTTTATCTCACAAGTTAAGGACATATTTTCTTTCTTCAGCTCTCTCCAATCAGATTCTGTGCGGTCAAAACTTTTTTTCACAACCACGGCCTCTCGCGGCCGTTGTGAGGCTAAGAGCTTGGAGTTGATCTCAGCCTTCTCCTCCAAGAGCTTCTTCACCTCGCGATCTTTTTGGAGCAGACGTTTTGTCAATATCCTCTTTTGCAGTTTTTCCTCTATTAATACGCCTTCACATAACTGAAGCCTTGCTATAGACTCTTGCTTAGTTTTATCTATGACTTCCTCCATTGGAGTTTTTGAAAGTTTCTTCAAAAAACTTTTATTTTCCTTCTCTACCTTCACCAACTGCTTTTCCAGAGCATCTATCTTGTCCTCAAGATTTCTGGAATTGTCTTTTTCTTTCATAATCTCCTTATTCTTAATGCTGATATCGTTAATATTTTGGGACAGCTCAAACGCAAGTCTCTTCACTTCATTTTTATGCTTGTCAATTTTCGCTTTGTCTGCTTTGCTTTGAGACACCATTAGGTCTTTTTCTGCCAAAATCTTGTCAATCTCCAGTTTTGATTTCCTCTCTTGGTTTTTTAAAGAGGCTTGAAGCTCTTTGACTTTATTGTTGTACTCTTTTACCTCAGAAGACATCTGATCCCTCTGGGAACTCTGGTTCTGTATCTCTTGTATTAACTGTGGGATTTTCTGACACTCCAGGTTTTTGGTTAGTATGAGAGTCGAGTTTAGCTCTTTGTTGAGTGAATCGATTTTCTTCTTTAGAAGCCCAATTTCTTCATGAGCTTTCTCCAACTTTTGCTCCAGGTCAGTTACCCTACGATGCGTTTCAGATCTGTCTTTTAACCTTTGTAACCAACCCAGAAGCAAGATAACCAAGTCTTCTCTAGACATTTGTTTAATTTGGTTTTCTGTTAATAAATCAGTTTGAACTGGCGGCATTTTGACTGTCCAAGAAAAGCTACGAAAAAATGCAATGTCAAATCCAATAGTGAAAAACCAACTTCTGAACTGCTACTGGAGTTTTGCAAGTTTGATTCAGATGCAGGACATTCAAGGTGTCAGTCCCTTATGACATCATAACACTTTGACACCGGATGTAGCGGCATTTTACTGTAATTTGTAGGGCTTTTTGCTAATCTATATTCATGGTAGAAGTTACATCTCACTTTTCGGGTGTTGTACAATGTTTAGTAAAACTTGTTCAAAGAGACTCTGTCTGCTATCAGAGAGCTGCTCAGTACACAGGGCGACAAAAACACAGTGTTAAGTTTTGTGACAGAATAACGGTGTATTAGCAGCGCTGCTAATACACAGCTGATCGTTTGTTTCACGCTATATATTTTCTGCCAACCGCAAGTCAGTTTCGTGGGTTTGTCTTGTCTTCAGTGCTGCTCCAAAATGAACTGCTTTCTCAATGCAAGGGAGGGTATGTAAAATGTATTGCGTGGGAATCCAAAAGTTTTTGTGAGGGAACGCAAAAGAAATACTTTTCCCCATGTTCCCCCGAGGGCTCCGTAGCTGCACACACCTGTAAGAGCAGGTGGGACATTTAACAAAGTGCAGCTGGGGCTTGTATATGAATTTGAACCCGTATGTATAATTTTAACCCTGTTTTGGTTACAGAAAATTCCTATGGAATTCAACTTGCGTGCTCAATTTTTGACTGAATTCTTTTTTTTTTTCTTCTTTTTTTTTTTATATATAAAAGTTGTGGATTGACATTTAATCACAGCTTGGAGTATGGAAAATTTAAGTAAATCATTAAGAATAAAGCAATAAACAGGACATTCATGTCCTGTACCAGGTTGATGGCTCCCCCGTGTGTCAGGATCTGGCAGTACATCCAAATTTAGTTACATACAATGTAACTAGTAAAAACAAAACGGTTTTAGTATGGGGTGCCAAGAGGAAAATTTAAATGCAAAAATGTTATATATATATATATATTTTATGTTTAGTTTTCGCTCATTTAGCTCACTTTAATAACATTTCTAAATAGAAATGTCTAAATAAAAACAGTCATATATCATCATGCTTACATTTGACAAAACATTAGCAAATCTAAATATTACATCCAAATTGAAACATTAAATATGTTAAATGTACCTCTAAATGTATATATTTGTCTAAATGTTAAATCTATAAATGCTATATCTAAAGGTTAATGGTAAGTATCAAATTGCTGTCTAAATGCTCACATCTAAATCTAACATTTCAATCTAAATCCTAAATATTTAGATGTCTAAGGTTCTAAATGTAAATATAAATATCAAAAAATTTAGTGCCCCTTATATTTAGGAAGTGGGATCCATTGTGCACCAATACACAGAATTCACCTGGAGCTTGTCTAGTCACGCCCAGCTCTCAGTGCTTTACGGCCACAGTTGTCTGACCTCACACACAAAAACACACACATTCACGCGGATTAGTTCCATTACAACACTAGATAGAAATGGCAGTTTAAAACTGCTTCTCTAATATGTAACTTTCAGTACTATTTGCAACATTAAAGGCACAGTCCACCAATTTTGCACATCAAAGTCCTTTTATTAGAGGCTGGAAGGAGAACAGCCTGGTCATAAGGCTCTAAAGACTGAAACAAAAACGTTTAAATGGAGTGTTTAAAAAAAAAAAAAAAAAACTACATCAATGATCATTCATCACGCTAGATTGTTCTGCTCAATATTCATCCATTACCATCCCTGTGACATCATATCCATCACGGCGCGCGAGCGGGGCTGTTTTGTTGGGTTGGAGGTTCTGCTCAGCACGCCCGTACCGGGCCGAATCTGGGAAAACAGCCGGCGCTTCGGATGAAAGCAGTCAACCCACCCCCAGCTTTTATGTCCGCGTCAGTCAGTCAGAGGGGAAACTAAAGGGACACTGTGTTCCACTCCTGCTGGGTTATTTGGTGGATGCGGTGGAGGAGCGGGTTCTTGAGCTGGATGAGGCGGCAGGGGCGCAGTGTGACTAAACCTCAGAGAGCGGGCCGCTTATCAGAGCTCACTCCCAAAACGATCCCATTTTTTATATATATATCAAAATAAAAACAACAACAAAAAAAGCAACACCGTGACCTGTACGCAGGATTAATCATGCTTTTTGTTCTGGATGTTCTGTTTGGATCTGGAAACCGATTAAAACCGGTTTCCAGATTAAAAAACGACGGCCATTTTATTCACCAACATGTGGTGTCTCTAATGCTAAGAAGGGAACAATGATATTCATGGAGTAAGAGTTTAAAAAGTCCAACACTGAACTAAATGGGTTCCATGTTCTTTGTATACAAAAGTACAAAAGTTCACTTTCACTTACTCATTTTAACACAAATTTGCACAAAAAAAAAAATGTCCACGCCATGGAAACTACTCACATGACAACCATAAACGTGAATATATTTTACTGATATTCACCCCAACAAAGTGTTATATAACGGTGTGATGGATGGACTGACATTTTTAAAGCGAAATCCACCCGTGTCTAATTTCATCTCAGTGGAGCCTCAGAGGTTTGAAGGAACTCAGGTTGAAGGAAATCAAAACACAACATGGTGGTAGCAGCATCGCAAGGTCCAAAAATATCGATAACGACGTCAGTATCAGAATCGGATCGATACTTTAAGTGATTTATTTTTGCATCGCTGTTTCTCAACTCTACTTCAAATAAAATGCTATTTTGATTTTGCCTCAAATGATGTGTTTTTGCACTTTATTCAGAGAAAATGCACAAAATTATGTTAATATGTTATTAAAGTAAGGTGGGTGCACCTATAGACGTCTATATTCTGTGTAAGAATGTTGACTTTACTCAAACTAAAGATTGGATTTTCCAGATTTATCAGTTTGAGATTAACAATTTTTTTTTTTTTTTCGTTTTGAGATATTTGAAATTTTATTTATTTATTTATTCTTTTTTTTTTTTTTTTAACCAAGAGTTCTAATAAGTTAATTTGGGAATTTTATGGAAACGTTTATTAGATATTTACAGTTGCATGACTTAGTATCCTTAGTATAATGCAACCTCGATTATCTTCACTTTAACTTCTAATGCAAAAGTTCAGCTCAGTTAAGTGACAAGTTAGAATTGGACTTTCTGGAGAAAAGGCTGTGCTGTGCCGCTTTCACCACTAGATGGAGACACACATTTGTGCCAGAGTTGTTGCACTTGGAGTTAAAAGGCAAACGGGAAAAAAACAAAAACACAAAACACAGGGTGCAATTTCTTGAGTCAGAACCACTAGTTTTTAAAGAAATCTGCAAAAGATGAGTAAAAATACTCCAACCTGTTAGTTTTCTGTGCAAAACTCTTTTTGCTAGACCTTTTGTGGTAGAGAAGAAGCATTTCTTGCCTGATGTCGTTTCTGTAAGGTTTACACGGCTGATTTATGCTGCAAACAGATGCACATCTGTGCTGAACCCAATGGAAGTTGAATTTACCGTGTGTGTAAAGAAACCGAGTCAAAGCGAAGCCCCAAACTACAAAAAAAAACCTTCTTGTGACCACCAAGCGGCAAATCAAAGGCAATGCGCCACAGGGTTACAGTGTATCATCGCATGCCAGCACATTGGGTTAATTGGGACCAAACCAGATACATTTGTAGCAAAAATAAAAAAAAAAAAAAAAAAAAAAAAGAGCCTTGATTAAGGGTCCCTAAAGATGTGAGATCATGTGAACAGACCACCTGTGGGGCTTTCTTTGCTATTTCAGCATCATTCATGTCAAGGCCCCTGCACTCACTGACACAGCTTGAGCCGAGAGAGAGAAGATGTTTCAATTGAGACGCTGTAAGGAAAACAACACAAGAAGCAGGGGCTCTGGCAGGTTTCAGCTCCCACAAATACCTCCCCTCTCTGAAAAAAGAAGAAGGGGTTTCAAATAATAAAAAAAAAAAAAACGCTCTCAATTGTAAGACGTCCATCAAAGCGTCCAAATGGGGACGTTTAGGGGGAACCTTGGGCCACATCAGACAGACACTTCTAATGCTCTCCACCTTTATTCCAGGCTGTTGAAGAAAAGAAAGATCAAAGTTTCTACAGATGAAAAGGGTCCGTTCCCTGCATTTATAACCCCCCTCACTCCCTGCCACCCACCACCATTCACCCAACTCCCTCCCTCCTTTACTAAATTAAGAAAGCAGGCTTCAGCAAGCATGTGAAGAGGACTTTTAACAATTATGGAGATGCTCCAACTCAACCCCTGCCTCTAATTACCAGCCTCTGATGGTTAGAAAGGGCTTCCCTTTTCTTTAGCTCCCAGGAAGCTGCCACCCTCGACAAGGGGCGACCATCATATACTCCTGCAAAGCATCGCGGGATGCAGAGGGTTCCTAAAAGTCCTGGGTTATTGGGGCCCTGGGAGGACCACCAATAACTTTGGGATTTAAGACGTTTACGAAGAAGTTGTAGTACTTTTAGGGACGCAAAGCAAGAATCAGCTATGGATGTTGGAATGTAGAATGCCGTAAGGTTCGACTGTCGCCCTTAAAACTTGTGCATGTAAGTCAATGGACCCATGACACCACCCCCAGTTAAGGCGTTCAAAACAAACATATGGATGTTGTAGTTTGCTTCTTTACATTCACTTTTAGGTAAACAAAACCTAATGCTTAACGCTCAGAGCTTCAAAAGCTCCAGCAATTCGCTCAAGTACGGTGGGAAAAACATCGCAAGCTTGACATTTATCCAATGTTTTATTGTCAAAATAAAAGGTCATTTTTGCGTTGTCAGAAAAAAACAAACAAGAGGCATCTCTACACTTTGTACACATTTACAATATCTTATAAAGGTTTCCTTTATACACAAATATACACAGTTGTATTTTACATTAGCTTTATATAAATACATTTGAAATTACAAAATGAAGGACCCGTAAAAAAAAAAAAAAAAAAAAAAAGTACTTGGGCACATTAAGGCTTTAATTTACCCCCCTCCCCTCCTTTTTCCTCTCTCTGTGTGATTGAATTCTGCATTTTTATCTGCCAGAAAGTAGATAAAATCGTTGTAAAAAAAATTGCTTACTCTCAATAAGTAATGCCCTATTTTCTCAGTCTGTACCTCTACCAGAGCCGACCCAAGGCATATGCAAACTAGGACCGCTGCCCCTCCCCCAAAGAGCACTTGACCATACACAGAACCAGCTTACAAACACTTTAATAATTTAACAAGTTTCATTTTTTAATTAATTTCTTCAACTTCATCCTTTCTGTGACGTCCCTTCCGTAACGTCAACTTTTCTTTACAGTTTGGGATAGAAACTTTAAACTTTACCCCCAGTCGCTCCAACTCACTCAAGTGCATAATAGTTGTGATAAATGTGATGGAGCTCCCCATCCTCACCTTCGAATTGAAATTCTGCCTTGGGCCTCAAATAACCTTGGACCGGCCCTGTCTAAACAGTAGGGATTTAGCTTGGTGTGAATGCCAGGTACAGCTCAGCAGCAGTTCATTACAATGCAAATTGTTTCAGAACACCATGTGATGGGTTATCTCCCAAACAATTAGCAGTCCCTCTATAAGCCGCTTTTACACCCCCCAAACTCCTCGTCCTGCTACCCCAACATCCCCCCTTTCCACATTCAGACCTGGGACAGCGGCATCTGCTTGGGGCAGGACACGGAGCTGGCCGTGCCCGACCTCCACGTCAGTCCCGTGCTGACGTCGCTGTACATGGAGCCCCCGGTGCCCTTGCTGCCCCAGCAGCAGCGGGTGCAGAAAGTCCTCCAGGAGTCCACCGTCTTCCCGGACCAGATCCACACGCCGGACGTGATGCCAACCAGAAGGCACATGAAGTACTTGAGCATGAACACCGCGTAGTCCGGGCTGCGGCGGTCCCGCTCCAGCAGGCAGTTGGAGCAGTTGTGCGTAATCTCCCAGTTCTGCCGGTTGTGCTGCTCGTAAAAGTAGCAGGCGACAATCACGGTCGCCGGCACCGTGTAGAGCACCGTGAAGATCCCGATCCGGATCATCAGCTTCTCCAGCTTGTCGGTCTTGGTGCCGCCTTGCTTGATGACGCTGCGGATCCGGAACAGCGACACGAATCCGGCCAGGAGGAACATGGTCCCGATGAATAAATAAATCACCAAAGGCGCCAGGACGAAGCCGCGCAAGTTGTCCAAGTTCTGGTTCCCGACGTAGCAGATCCCGGCCACGGAGTCTCCGTCCACGGAGCTCAGCGCCAGCACCGCGATGGACTTCATGCTGGGGATGAGCCAGGCGGCCAGGTGGAAGTACTGGGAGTAACTGGCGATCGCCTCGTTGCCCCACTTCATCCCGGCCGCGAGGAACCAGGTGAGGGACAGGATGACCCACCAGATGGAGCTGGCCATGCCAAAGAAGTAGATGAGCAGGAAGACGACGGTGCAGAGCGCGGGGCCGGTGGTCTGGTAGTGGATGTGCTCCAGCTCGAACTCCCGGTTGCACGCCACCTTCTCGTGCCCGGCGATCAGCCGCACGATGTAGCCCACCGACACGAACATGTAGCAGGCGGACAGGAAGATGATCGGCCTCTCCGGGTACTTGAAGCGCTCCATGTCGATGAGGAACGTGGCCACGGTGGCGAAAGTCGACACGAAGCACAACACGGACCAGAGTCCGATCCAGAAGGCGGTGAACGCCCGCTCGTCGTGCGTAAAGTACGGGTTGTGGCACGGCATGGCGCAGTTGGTGATCTGGCCGGTTTTGACTCGGTTGTACAGCGGGTGGCGGTCGGTGTTCACCGGCACCATGGGCTCCAGACACTTGCAGCCCGGCTCGCACGGAGCGTTGGGCGGCTTGTACTTCCCGAGTCTGCCGGTCTTGCTTTTAGCCGGGCTAGACCCTTTCCCCGGGTGGTTGGTGGGCTTTGACAGCACGGGGGAGACCGTGGTGGAGTCCGTCCGGTTGTAGTCCATGCACAAGGTGTCCGGGTTCCCCTGCACCGGCAGCAGGTCGCACTTCATCCTGTCCGGCCAGGGGAAACCGTACTGCCTCATGAGCGGCGCGCAGCCGGCCCGGGCTCTCTCGCACACGCTCCGGCACGGCGGAAGGGGCTTTTTGTAGTCCTCCAGGCAGATCGGGGTGTACATGCTGCAGAGGAAGAACTTCAGGTCCGGCGAACACTGAATCTCCACCAGAGGCCAGAACTGGTGCACCTCCAGACCGGCCTCGTCCTGCGTGTCGTGGTTGAACTGATTGGGCATGTAGGTGTAGTTGTAGCCGATCCCCTTGCAGAGGGGCACGACTATTTCCTGGCAGGTGATCTCCTTGGCCGCGGTGCCGCTGGATCGGGGAAGGAGAGCGAGGCAGAGGAGCAGGTAGATCCCGAGCGGGTCCATGACTCCGGCGAGTCCCGTCCCCTCCCCTGTGCGGCTCGGATGGGAGCGGATCGGGTCAGATGTCGCGCGCCGAGCCCATCTCGCCCGCCTCTGGATTCTGCATGGAGTTGCACGCGACGTGCAAGCCGTGTTTACTTTGAGTCGAGGAGGAGCAGCAGGAGGAGGAGGGAGAAGGGGAGGGGGTAGTCAAAGATGGCTGAGATGAGATTTCAGCTCCACAGCAGCTGCTGTCAGTATCCAGTCAGACCTCCGAAATAAATAAATAAAATAAAATAAAAATAAAAATAAATAAATAAAAAAGAGAAAAAAAAACAGCACGGCTGTCTGAGGACGACGTAAAACAGAAACGTGGCGGCCTCCTTTTCTTCCCGTCCAGAAACACGATGACTGCATTCAGTCTTATCCCCCCACCACAGCGTCGCGCGGCGCTTCCATACAAATCATGAGCTCCACGACGGAGCGCCGCTCGTTTATACGGGAGCCTGGCTGGACACGCCCCCCGGCACGACTCGGCGAATCACAGAGCGGCAGAGGCGGAGCTTGCCCCTCCAGTCACTCACTGTTTACATCCTCGAGCCGTAATGATACACAATTTCTACTCTACTCCCATGCATCTACTAAGAAGAATATATTCTCTGTTTCTAAACATACACATCATTCAGCTATATATTTTCATTTCCTGCATAGTGAAAAATATATAGCTATATATAAATAGCTGGCATTATGAAATACTTTCTTATTAAAAGGGTGATATTGTGTAATTTTATAACATAATTAAGTAACTATTGAGATCTTATAAAAATGCTGAATATATCAAAAATGACAAAGAAATTAGAGTTTGCAATGTAACGCTTTGAAATAGGGTCTCTCTCCCTTTAAGAAGCTGCTCATTTGCCTTTAGTGCATCATCACTTTCTCCATTAAGTCTTTAACTATGTTCTTGCCAGCGCTGCCATCAGAAGTAGCCCATATGATAAGCCCAGCCCAGATATTCAGTTCTGTCAGGTGTTTGCTAATTGCTGTTGCTACTAGTCTGAAGGAACTGAGTGGGGAGAGTCGTGGGAGATTAAAGGATTTCTCCAGAATGCATGACAAAAAAATCTAGGCCACACTTGACTTACGTTATTAATGATGGAGTAACATTATAACATGATGCAAAGCTCAAAACGCTTTACATAACACTGCCCCTTTCATTAATTGAGGAAAAGTGCTGAGAGCAATGCCATTATGTACGAAGTCTAACGATAAGTCTGGTTTGCAATTAACAACTTCCTGGCCATTTCATGGTTGTAAACCCACGACATAGCTATTGCGTAATTAAAATCTAATTTATATCTCAGTCAACTTCACTTTACATTTCTGTTCGAAACAGGCTTCCGTACTGAGGACAGTTTCTATGTGTGAGTGCTATAGAGAGAGAGAGAGAGAGAGAGAGAGAGAGAGAGAGAGAGAGACCGCCGGTTTGGTAAATTGGCTAATTTGCCCACGATAAGCCTGCCCAGGGAGCTGTCTGTCCCCGTGAAACGCTTTTTTAAAGATTTTTAAACGAGGTGCTAATGTTTGGTTTAACGCTCGCATGGAGCTCCGCGGGAGGCGTAATTGCGCGAGGCAAAGACCAAGCGGCAGTGCGCGCGAACACAGCGGCAGAGCCCTGATAACAAGCGCGAGCTCGCTGGCAGAGCCCGACAAGGATCTCGGCTGTGAAGTGACAGTAATCCCACTGTAGTGAACGCCTCGCCCCTCCCCTACATACTCGGTCCCATCTCTTCGTCCAGCCAACTTTTGCTTTTATTTAAAGCAAATAAATCAAATGACTTCCTCCAGAAGCTCCTCGGACTCTTGAACTCTCTCCTACGATGTCTGAAATAACTGCGTCATAAATCCAGACGCAGCTGGTTACGTTTTTTATTCTCTGCGTGTGTCTTTTCAACAATGGTGGAATGCTTTTACTTACAGCACAGTGATACTTTTAGCCACTGTACCCAAACCCAGTTATCTTACCGCCACACAATGAGCAGGATGGTAAGTTAAAAACAAACATCTGTGAAGCTAACTTTTTATTTCTTCAATCTATTCTTCTATTTTTTTTTTTTTTTTTAATGTAAATAAACTTGTAGCCTATTTCAGCCAAGACATAGTCTGTTTTTTTAAAATTAGTTAATCATAAAATACATAATTTCTCATATATAATCTAATGCAGCTGTATATCATTATTATTATTATTATTATTATTATTATTATTATTATTATTATTATTATTATTATCTTAAAGCTATCACTATCCGTTGCGTATTTATTTCGGTTCTGACTTCTGCTTATGAGTAAAATATGAGCGCTTGTGACCCCTCACCAAAACAAAAATAACTCAACATTCTGCTGAAAGTAATGGCTGAACCTTGCCTCATTTTGCAGTGTGACAATATGCTGCTGTAACAAAATTAGAGTTTATGTTAAGACTTTATTTCACATATCTTCTCCAGAGGTGTTCACAAATCGGATTATTTTTAGTTGGCACATCCTTGTTGTCGCAGCATTTCAGACGAAAGACATACAAAAATAATACCATCCCTTCATCAGCTATGGACATGGAAGTATATATCAAATATGAGGATGAGAGAGCAGCATCACATTATCGAGATAATTGAGTTCAACAAGCGCTAAATTCTTGGAAAAAACAGTTGACTCTTAACATTAGAAATGATTATTTCTAGTTGTCATCCAAAAATTTAGCCTAGAATGTGATTGAAACATTATTTAAATTTACTTCATGGGATAATTTAATCTGATATTCGAATCTAGTTTTCCCCTCTTCAGTAAGCTCAACAGATGTGTAAATATTATTTGATCGTTGTGTAGTTTTTGTCATTTTAAAAGGATATTTACAAAATCCCATCTGTCAGATAAAATAATAATATAAAGGTCACATATTTTAAAGCACCTATACCAGAGGTTCTCAAACGTTTCATTGCAAGTTCCACCTTGGTGAATGCTATTGCTTCCTTATATCACTGTGATAACAGCAGCACTTTTTCTTATTTGATGTACCATGTCATAATCACTAAAAGGACAACAACAGTGTTGTCCATAGACTTCGCTTATATGGTCAAAAGATGTGATTTCACATGAATGCTTTAATTTGTATTTAAAAGTTGGTATTTGCAAAGTAAAAAAAAACCCCAAAAAACTGATAAAAATCCCTCGGAAGTCAGAATTGCACGCAATAAAGTTAGAGGGTTCTCCATAAACCAGCAACAAGTTCCAATATGGCTGACTCAAGTTAAAAATACATTAGTAGTAGTTGCAGCAAATTCTGCTGGTTTGTATCTTCATGAAGTCATGGATTTTAACAATTCTGGGACTGACATGTTGCTAAAGAGTCAGAATGTACAGAATACATTGTTATTAGCTTGTATGCTAGTAGTAGCTGGCCTTATATCTGAGCACATACACTAGCTAACCTCTGCTAGATCAAAATGTGTAGTGTTGTCCATGACGATTTTCAAGTCATGACGCAACAAGGCATTTATTCATACTATGTCTGACTTGTCAGTCCAAACAATATATTTTTCCAAAGTTTTGAGGATCATCAGGACACTATATTTTAAATTGTGATTGGCTTTGTTCCTGGTACGCTGATGTCTGCTTCAGTTTCTGCTGCAAGTTTTTCAAAATATTCTCCACTGCACTTCTTGTAAGGATAGCTTTTGATTGAAACAAATATCAGTGTTCTGTAAGAATTAATCTTTTGGCTGCTTAAGCTTATTAACTCACAGGTTAGCTTGCAGTTTAAAGTTGACCTAGTATTAACCTTGCTGACACCATAATGTCACACAAAAGCCAGCCCGAATGCTTCCGGTAGTATCGATGGCACAGTTTGAGAACTATAATTTTATGCTCTAATACACTTAATTATGCTAAAATTAAGTGTATTAGACTATCCGTTGCGTATTTATTTCGGTTCTGACCGAAATAAATACTACACCACCTGAATAAAAAGCAGGTGGTGTAGTCTTGCATTATGGCGTGGAGTTGTTAGTTTTCTAGTTAAAGTTTACTTGTCTTTATCATGCGAGGCAGCTTTTTTGTGTTTTCCCAGGAGAACACAAATTGATTAAGTGGCTCGCCAGCATGAGATAACAAGGAAAGAGCTCTGTTAATCGGTGTTTGCTTTTGATTAGGAAACAAGAACTGGAGATGCCAGGGCCATGGAGGTATGTGAGTGAGTGTTTGTACACTGGATGGATATTTTTCCAGATGTGTGTGAAACTCGGGACTCAAAGTGAAGGGAGTTGGGAGGATAATGTGCTGGTCAGAGTGTAGGAGAGAGACTGTTGGGTCTGTTCAATCATTTACTCAGAGGAACTGCACTCATCTCCCGCACCGCTGTGAGAACGTCCCTCCCCCAGGTTGAGGTCTTAAAGAATCCATCTGTGACCAATGAATAAAATCCGCCATCATGTCAAGATCCCAAGTTAATGTGTTCAATTTAAAGCCCTTTTACAGAATCAAGTGGCGTTGCTGAAGAAAGGAAGCGCACAAGTGTGACCGCTTCCTGGACTCACCTCAAAGATCGCGGAGACAGAGATATGCTAATGCAACTTTATCTTGTAAAAGAAAGCTTGGAGGAGATTTGGCCAATCTGCTGGACACAATTCCAAGAGCCTCGATGGCATTTAGTGGGCTCACGCTAACCCGGGGCTGCTTGTTAAGACTTCATTAGCTGTGTTTGCACAGGCCTCTCCTCTCCAAAAAGCAGCGGAGGAGGTTCTCCCGGGGCTCCAGCCTCGGCCCCAACCACAGCCCGTCCATATGGGGCTTGTTTGCTCATGGCTGGCCTGGTAATCACTTTCAGGTGGAGCTGGAGGAGACCGAACAAGACTGAGGGGATTTTGGACAGACAGCCGTCCCCTCCCCCGCCTTGAGTCCCAGGCCCCCGCCGTCATCTCCCTTTTACACGGGGGTTACTCCCGAGGTGACAGAGCGTACATCATGTAGCCTGTGAATTAGCTCACCTAGGCCCCATTACCTTAACAAACAAAGCCAGCCCTCCCAATCAGCCTACTGCTGGGAGGACAGGGGCCCCCAGTAAATCCTTCCTCAAAGCCAACATCCATCTCCGCGAGAGTGGAGTGAGAGGTATGAACTCAGAGGGAAGAAGGTAACAAAAGAAGTAGAAGGGGATGAAAAGTAACAGAAAAAAAACACTATCTGAGTTTGTAAAATTCAAAAGGAGAAGTCCAGTATTACGAGAATGTAGCTAGCCCCAACCAAATATTACAAAAATAAAGTCGTAGTACTATGAGAATATATTCAAAATATTACGAGTACGAAGTTGTGCGAGAAGAAAGTCAAAATAATACTAGAATAAAGTTGTACAAGATTAAAGTCAAGATAATAAGAATACGCTGGCTTGAAAAGCTCAATCATTATTTGTGAAAAAAATTTTGAATCATATAATTTTCTCTCTACTTCACACTTGTATACCACTTTATATTGGTCTTTCACATAAAATTCCAATAAAATATATTTATGTTTGTGGTTACCACGTGACAAAATATAGAAAAGTTTTATGGGTATGAATACTTTTACAAGCCACCGTATAAGACTTGGAGCTCTATTCGCAGTGAAAGGCGATTCCCAAACTTTTATTTTGTCAGGGAGTGTGAATTCAGACTTTTATTTGTGAAAGAATGAAATAAAACACATGTTAAGATTGGAATGAGGGAATATTTAGCAGAACTCTGTATCTTCTGAGCTGCTGATCAATGATGAGAAAATGTCTCTCTATACCCGTAATCCAAAGCCTCATAAGAACACACCAGAGTACACCGAAAACAATCTCAAACGTATGTCAAAAAGTTTGTTTATCGCTGCTAATCAACCTTTTCGGTGCTTGGCGAGAAAGACACGACATATTTTCAGCCACTTTAAACGGCCTACTTTCAGTAGACCGTTCACCTATTCATTTTGAAGTATTTTCGTCCCGACTGGTATTGGCGTCTGCATTTATAGAAACTTGGCGGGGAGATCGGGCCCCAGAACAGCACTAAGTTTTATGTAAACGACTTGCTCGAGTCGACTTTAAATGCACGAAAATGGCAAGCAATCTCTTGGAAAATCGGTAATTTAAAACTAATGTTTAGTTCTTAAACATCTGTGGAAGCCTGTAAAATCCAATAAGGTAGGCATACTTCTGGCTTAACCAATTAAAAGCAAAAATCACATTATCTCCGTGGAGGGGTTCTGGCTGACTCTCCTGCAGCCAAGAACCAGACCGTTGTTGGCAGGAACTCCCCGTTTCCCTGAGCCAAGCTGCTAGTGTGTGTGTATGTGTTGCTTTGTGATTGTTTGGTGCTCTTCAGACATCTGATGCGACAGGAATCTGGCCGACCCTGCGCTCGGCCGCCGTGTCTCCAGATATTTGACAGTTAGATTTACCTTCCCTCCTGTTCGACATCGAGCAACTTGTTCTCTTCATCCAGAGAGGCAAGCAGGCCCGCAGAGTTCTTCTGCTCAGGACGCGTACACACGCTTGTTTATATTAGCAGCACAAAGTCATGGTTTTTGCTGCATCTAAAAACATGATTTGGAACATGGCAAGTGAAAATGGCTCTAATATTGAAGGGTTTGAAAGTCTTCTCTTTTGGCTTTGACCAAAGAGAAGACTTTGGTCAGAGCCAAAGACCAACGTCTTTGCTCCAAATACGTTGGATTTTGAACCAAAGTCTTCTTTGGATGGCTTATCCACCTTATTCCTGGGAGGCTTACTGGCGCCCACCAGAAGAAGTAGTATTTCATTGTCATGTTTAGGGTTTTTTACTAATATATATTCATGATGGAAGTTACAGCTCTCTTTTCGATTATAATACAATATTTGGTAAAACTTGTTTACCCACACACCGTCTGCTGTCTGAGAGATGCTCTGTGCAGAGGATCGTAACAGTGAGTTTAATCACAGGGAGCGACAAGAACACATAGTTGAGTTGTGTAACGGAATGACCGTCAATTAGCAGTGCTGCTAGCAGCTCGTTTCTCTGAAGAGCTGACAGTAATAATGAAGAGAAAAGCAGAGAAGTTTTGAGCTGCAGGCTTGTGCCGACAGTATAAAACAGCAGAACTAGATAATATTAGCTTGGTGTGACGTGAGTTAGATTTTTCATTTGAATTTAAAAAAATAATAAAGTTCATTAAGTGGCTGCAGCAAGTGTGTTTTATCATTATGTCTGGACCAGCAATACATTTCTATAAGACAAAATAAAATATTTAGGTTCATTTAGTCCATCAGAACCAGAACCTCAAGGTTCTCCGTTGCTGAGTGATGCTGCAAATCAGTTGCTGCGCTCCAGATTATATCCGGAGAATCTCCCCATTGGACTAGAACTGAACTGAATCACGCATAAACCTGTTATAGAAAGCAACTTGCCACTGGAAAGTGCCGTAAGAAAGTACCCTGTGGAGCTCGGGTAACTGCTGTGCTGTTCGTGGCTGTACTCTAATAATCAGACCAAGTTTAATTTGTGGCAGCAGCAGAAAATGTGTTTTGAACATGCTCCCGAAACAAAACAATCAGAGTTTCTGTGATAAGCGGTAGTTTTCATTGCCTACCGACAGACAAGAAAACAAAAAGAATTTGGCTAAAAATTCTAAACTTGAAGACAGAACCCAGAATACTTTATGTGTGCTTGTTTCATTGTGTGGACAAAAAGCCAAAGGAAGAAAACCTGTATCTGCATTCGCAGCAACTGAGTCAATGAAATAGCTAACTATGCGAATGCAGGTTATTTGCGGCCATTTCTTCAAGTTGCCATCCCTCCCTGCATTAGCTGGGAGGGATGGCAATATAAAACAATATATAAAACAATATTGCCACATTTAAGCTGTGATAGATGGAGTTCCCACATATTTTATAGCCTAAAACCTTGGATGAACGCCGGTTATCGAGTTGCTAATGTGTAAACAAATGGCAGTTCCGGTTTACGGTTTACGGCGTGGAAGTCGCGCTCATAAATCACACAAAGCCTCATGGGGGCTAGGAATAAAGTGGATAATCCTGATGGTCAAAGGATGGCCTATACAAAGGAGTCTCCTTACCAAGGTGTCACACAAGATGAGTGAAACCAAGAGATTGCAAATATCATTAGCAAGCTGGCAAAAAGAAATGGAAAACCTTTTTTCAGGTAGACTTACTGACTAAACAATAGTGAGTAGGCAACAAGATATTTATTTTTATATGTACAGGGATGTATGGGGAACCTCATAATGTTTCACCTCAAAGATTCAATAGAAGTCTGTAAATTTCGCTATTTTCAAATATGGAGTGGTTTGCAAAGGTTGTTTTGAGTTTGTTATATTTTGACATGCAATAAATCACCACTGAGTTGTCCAAGATTGTAAAGCAGAAAGAAGATAGTACTTAGTTTTCGCAATCTGTCACAAATAAAAATCTGAAAGACATGATGGGAATTTGTATTATTCAGCAACTTTTACTGAAACACACTGACCATAAAGTCCAGTCAACTGACCTCCGAAGCCTTAGCAAATAGCCAACCTCTCTGTAATTCAAACTCAGTAAAGGCTGACAATATACGAGACTGGCATTTCTTGCAGAATGATGTGATCCATGTTTTATGTAAGATCTGATATGTTTAGTGAACTTGATTAAAAGCTTTAATTGAGTTACTTAATTTATCAAATTTTAGTCAAAACTATATATTGACAAAATAAGCAACATTTTCAATTCCAAAAGCCTTTTTGCTGATAAATTATTGACTAAATAGACACATAACCTCCACAACAAAAAATATTTGTTTTTTATTTGTTCTTTAGGTTATTCAACCATCAAATTTGTGCAAAGTTCTAATATAACCATTCAGCTTGCAAGTACATATAAAACTGCCATGGATGTGCTTGTAAAACAACAACAAAAAAAAGATTCATTGCGTTAAAATTTCTTTAATTTATAATATAAATTAATGCGTTAAAGTGCCATCTGGCATCAGACCAAACGGCTTATATAAAGGAGTCTCCTTACCACACCTCACACAAAATGGGCGAAACCAAGAGACAGCAACTACCATTAGCAAGCTAGCAAAAAGAAATGAAAAACTTTTTAGGTAGGAAAACCGTCACAATGTGTCTGCTGTCTCAGAAAAAAGACTCACCAGGATGAAGACTGTCAGCATCTTCTCCATATTTGCCTCTCGCTATTATGTTTGTCTTTAACTCTCCTTCCCCGTCCCCCGTCTACCTCCGTCTCCATGTGTGGCGTGCTGCGAGACAGATGGCTGGGGCAGGGTTGACCGCCAGACAGAAGGAAGCAGGGAGCGAGAGAGTAGAAAAGGATAAGGTAGCGAAGTGGGAAACCATATCCAGAAGGTGAGAGACGGAAGAAGCGGCGAGGCAGCAGATGTGTAAAACACAAAACGACCTTGCGGAGAACGTGAATCGCTCTTGGCGGGCTCCGATCAAACCTCCCGGTTGCTCTCGGGGAGCACATCAGAAGCCGAGCTATGGCCCTCACGAGGTACCCTGAGCACTCCATACTGCTCATTAGCGATCTAATTAAGAGGTGTTTATTTATGTAAATGTGCTCTGTATTTACAGTAATAATCTCGGCTTCATGTCGGTTTTACATGAGAAAACAGACATCCCATCGGTCAGATTTTTATTAGAGAAGCTGTTCCTGGCAGGACGTACATGATGAAAAGCATCACCAGGATTCGGTGAGTCAGGAATGGGTCTGAGTGTGTTGTTTGCGTGCGGAGGTGAGGGTGTTTGTCTAAATATGCAAAGCGTAATGCTAGACCACTGATGACCTTATCCGCTCCAAGACCTCTAATCGAGGCGTTCCTCGTCTATGCGAAGTTCTTACTTCAACAAGTTTCAACCCACCATTCCACATTAGCACTCTGAGGCACAGCGCTTCCACATGGTTAATCCATTTGAATGGATGATGAACAACATGCTGTAGATAATTACAGAAGGAGTTCACACAGTGCCCCAGACACTAGAGGTTTCATCAGTCGACGCAAAACACTATAAATGTTATGCCTTCCCTGATTTTTGTTTTATGACACCATATAAGATTTTGACCATATATCAATATATAAGGTAACTTTCTAAACTTTTGTCTTTGGAGGCTACATCTTCATATGCAAACACTCACACATTAGGAACAAATGAAAGCCTCCGATGACTTAACCTAACTTGGGTGGTTTGGAGAAAATCAGAACAACCGTAGCATCATATGAGCTTGCATGCCCCAGCAGATGTTGGGATCATTGTGATCATGCCGCACTCTTCGTACATCCTCCCGGCTATTTTTCTGTCTCTTGTGTCCTCACCTCATTGTACAACTCTGGCACCGTCCTACAGTGACTCCACCATGTGTGCCTACAGTCATTCCAAATATCCTGGGGAGATGTAGTAGCACAACTCTCTAAACTGTGCACGAGAAAGTCACTCCAGCTGCTAGCATTAGCCAGCCCCCAAGAATTACATCTACGCTACAGCTTCAAAGAGAGAAGATTGCTTCACTCCAGCCATGTATCAGAGGTGCCAGTGGTTCAAATAAGAACACGTTTGAAACAGATTGTTGAATATCATGTCTTGCAGCAATGGTTGTTGACCAGACACCATTGAACAGTTTTAAAAAGTGGGGAAAAAGGAAATAATTTTCAAGGCATGTCTTGTCCTGTTGATTCATGTTGCCTTATAGACAACTTGATTAGTTTCCAAGTTTTTTCATTCCTACTTGAACTTAAATTTGTAAAGCCTCTTGTTTCGGGACAACTCGTTCAGTGATTACTATGAACCAACGTAGAGCTACGGAGCTCTGAGAAACTAGAGTCTCAGGCAGAATGCCAGAAAACAGGAAGCGCTTTCACACCACAGACTGTGGTAAAGATTTACCATCACGTAATTTATCTCACCACCTTTGAAGTACAAATCTTCTATGCCCTCTACACTTCCATTATGTTAACTGATGAACTGTTGCATACAGAAATTGAAAATGTTATGGTTAATGTGCTCGCTCTATTGGACCTAATGGTTGCACATCCAATCTAACTGTGCAATGTGCAACAAAAGCAATAGATTAAAGCTCTCCTCTGCCTCTAACCATACTGCCTCTACTGCAAATGCTGATTGGATCGACAAAACTGCTGGAATAATCCAAACAGACAACAGGACCTAGACCCTCATTCAGGGAGCTTTGTTTTGCGTCCAGTGACTGCATCAAAAGAGTGAGGAACTTGTAATAATAATGATTCAATTTGTCAGCTGCTACATAAGCGTAACACATCTCTGTCATCTAGTGATGTAAAGATTGGGATCTTCAGACAATGCAAATGTACTTAGACGGCTGCAAGGCTAAAAGTTGCTCTGTGGAAAAGGGGTGGCTGTGTTTCCTTTACAAATGTGTGCAAAACTTTGTCGATATTCTGCTAATGTCGAAACACCGCAGTTTGACAATTGCGGTGTTTCCATTAAAAAAATAAATCCAGTTAAAATCACCTGTGAATAAGTTTGATTTATGTGACAAGTTATTAAAAGCCATCGTCACCACTTCCTGTCATCTTCTTGGTCTTTTCTGCCATTGGTAACGTCTGGTTGTTGGTCCTGTGACTTGTGTGATGCGAAGAAAGCGTTTCCATTGCAGTTTAGTAAATTACTCTAATTTTATCATGGCCGAAAAAAACCCATTTCATCTTATCACAAAAACATTTTTTAAAAATCATGTTATTTATTTTCCAAAATTCCTGTGTTTCCATTAAGCAAATTTATTTTTGTAATTCCAATTTGTGCAATTTTGAGGTCAATGAAACCGCCACTAATGGCAAGTTTTGTAGCCACAAGATTGATTGGTAATTTTCTTAGAGATAACTGATACGCAGAACCACAATAACATATGCTGATACACAAATCCAATAATAAAATGGAAGAAAAAAAAAAGCAAGGCAGCAGAACTCTGGATTACTCAGGGTACATATTAAAATGCCATGAAAGACATGGCTGTGCCTAAAGCATTATGGGATGAGGAGAGAGGGCAGCGAAATAGAAGGTCGAGCTTCCCCTGAGCTGCGCCGTATCACGTCTGATTGACAGCCGACACGCTAAGTTCACCTGAGCCCCTGACCTCCCGTTTCACATCTCGCTGCGCCTCTCCTCCTCCCTCCTTTTTCTTCTTCGGCCCCACGTTTTTTTCCCCGAGAGCTGGGGTAGAAACCTGAGGAGGGCCTGATCCAGGGTGGAATCGCTTCAGGCTGTGACCTGCTCTAAAGGGGCTGGGGGTGTAGGGGGGCAGCAGGGTCATCAGAGAAACAAAGGCCATTCAGGTAAAGTGCTCTGAGCTGGCCAACGCTCCCTGCGCAGATAACACTGTGGCTAATGTACTAGAGTTTGCACAGTTAACGACACCGGAGTCGGTGATCGGGGCGGAGTGAGGTGTGTGTGTGTGTGTGTGTTTTGGTTCTGTGAAAGGAAAGGAAAAACAGATTGGCAGGTGGGTAAACACGACACACTAAAAGCCCCTCTGAACATTCCAGAAATTTCTATGCTGGTGTTGAAAATATTCCAGGCAAAAAGCGGTAATCCTCTTTACTCAGACTAATCTCGGGCAAATTCGGAACTTAAAAACCCTGTAAGAGAGCTTTCCCCACACTTGTTTGCCATAACAAGCACTTGTGGACCATGTAAGTTTTGTTTTTCTTTTGTTTCTTTTAGACAACCTGTTAGCTAAAATGATAGTGAGAGATTGTTTAAATGAGCCTCTGTTGAGCAGTTAATGTCTTACTGTCACTAAAAAAAAACATTTCATTTATACCGATTTCAGTTATTTATGCAGGAAACAAAGGCACCTCTTATCTTCACTTCCTGTGCAAATCATCATCATCCTCTCTGGATGTAACCAGCCTATGCTAATGTCATGACAACCTGAAGGTTCATAATGTAATGCTTACATAAATCACTATGATGTTTTTCAGAATTGTCCTTTTGCTAAGCTGGAACTGGTTTTGAGATGCAAAAAGTCCAATTGGTTTCTGGTTCTTTGTGGACTAATTTCTAGCTTTAGTCAAAGTTGCAAGCTAATTTGAATGAAAAATAAATCAGTCGCCCCAATAAACAAATATTACCTCAGCAAACAAGACATGTCCAAGTACCACGTGGCAACCAATTGTGTCATAACGGACAATCATGTAATATTTACGGCCCATTCCAAAGTAGTAGCAGCGCCAGTAAAGTAACAAGTGACTATCCCACTGCAGGCCTTCATGCTCAAATCCCATGTTTTTGTGAAAGCTGATGTTCTATCTGGTTGTTCACATTTACAAATTCAAGCAACTTTTTTCTGATCTACCATGTGAACTGCAAACAACCTAAGAGTTCCGCATGTGCAGCAGAGGACGCAGTAACATCACGCGTAGTGAGCGTGCTCAGCGTTTGAGAAAGTAAACATGGTTGGTAATGGTGGATTTGAAACTTTGTTGTCCAACCGGAGCCAGCACATTGACAACTTAATCCACACTATCGTCCGCCATAGTTGATTGACACCAAATTTGTTTGGTATGAGGGTCGGGGGTTTTGGGGTCTGGTTGTCCTTTCATGACCTGTGAAAGGTCATGAAAGGTCATGAAAGGTCATGAAAGGTGCCGCTATGATTTCTTAAAATCATTGCGGCACAAACAGAAATGTTTGCTGTACAAACGTCTGACACTGATTTTATTAGATTTGAAGAAGGGGAGGTTGAGGGGCAAGTTCACTCTGGTCCCTGTTAACCCGTAGCATCAATAAATCAATCAATCAATCAATCAATCAATCAAGTTTATTTGTATAGAACACTTTAGCAACTGTCCAGTTCAAAGTGCTTTACATCATAAAAACACAAAAATACAAAGTCATAAACACATGACACAGTCACCAATTGAGAAACCAGTAACAAACGTTACACTTTGTCGACTGCCATCATCTGAAACATTGTATCAAACATGTTGGTCAAAGTTCCATGTATTATGGTTCTAAAGCAGCTCTAAGCAGGTGGGATTTTAGTCTCGATCTAAAGGAACTCCGTGTTTCAGCTGTTTTGCTTAGCCTCAGTTCCCCAATGAGGAAATCTTATCCGCAGCCAAACTCACTCACGTTCTCCTCCCCCGTGCCTCCCTTGTCCATCCTTTCCGTCTCCCTCCTTCTCCTCTTCCTTGTTCCTCTGAGCAGGTCTCACTCTTGTGCCCGTCATTCTTCTGCCTTTTGTATCAGTCAGCCTTTTCGCTATTGAATGCTGCTTTCTCCGCCACCCCCACACCGCTCTCTGCTCTCCTTCTCCTACATCCTCTCCTGCTCATTCATTCACTCTAGGGCCTAATTATGAGCTAGCTTCGAATAAATACATGTATTTTTTCTCTCTCTCTCTCCTGAGAAGAAGTGGGGGGTTGGGGAGTTGTGTTCCACTTTTTCTTTTCTCTCTTTTTTTTTTGACAGGAGGCTTAAGGAGGTTTTACTCAGCGAGGTCTCTCAGCCGATCGGAGCGGTCACCGGGACGAGAGATTCTACTTTTTTCCCCCCTTTTTTTTTCCCTGGGTGCAATAATTGTGTCTCATTAATTCTTACTGTAATGCCGGGTAGCTAAACAGGCTACGCAATTAGGGGGCTGAGCCCTGAATGGGGTGGCTAATCAGGGGACAAAAGCTGCAGCTCAGAGGCCATTAGGCTTGGAGGAAGTGCTCCTTTTGTGAGGAGTGGTCGGCGATGCCTTCATCTCCCTCCAACTGAGACCTTAAGGGAGATCTGTTCTACTTGTAACGACACCTACCACTTTTTCTCTCCCTCTCTCTCTTTTTTTTTTTTTTTTTTTTTTTTTTTTTTAAAAAAAAGCAAAAAAAACCGGATAAAACCAAAAAAAAAAATAAAATTTTCCCAACAAAGAAAAAATTAAAAAAACCATTACCAAACCCCAACCAAAT
>CAEGAD010001621.1:0-87500 GCA_903067055.1 Poeciliopsis paucimaculata
TTAGCATATCGTACAATTATTCAGCCTGTTGTTGCCTCTATTCTATTTTTATTGCCTTTCAAGATGACATGTCTGTTGTTGGTGTTGGATTTTGTCAAATACATTTCCCCCAAAATGCGACTTATACTCCGGTGTGACTTATGCTCCGGAAAATACGGTAGTAACATTACATAATCACATGCTACGATTATTGCTGTTATTTTATTCTACATCAAAGTATATCAAAACATTTTTACCAAACCTCTAATTCTTCATTTAAGACCATGAATCAGAATCCATGTTGCCATGTTCCTCATTTATAGTCTGATTCTTCTCTTCAGTCAAGTTTGGTTGTGTTTTTCCTGTCGGCTCCTCAGAGGATACGTCTCACTAATAACCTGCTTGTAAAATGGGTCAGGCGTAAAACATCAGCTGAAATTGCTGCTAACTTCCCATGTCAGAAAGCTCGTTTAAAATCCAGCAGTCCAACTCATCCTCCAGCAGGAGTAAAACATAAGAAAACCTAACGCTGGTGTAGCCAGAAGGCAGTTGGGCCTCGGACGTCCCTGTTGCCCTCGCTGGCAAAACAGGCCATCCATAATTAACCCTGCTCTGGCAAGCCAAAGCAGCAGCCATAACATGTTCTCACATGTCGTTCTAAGCCTTCGTTTTCTCCGCCATCAACTCATCACCAACATCTGTCGCTTCCTGCATGAGGACCGCTGTGTGAGAGGGTGAGGGAAAGACGCTTTGATCTGCCGTGTTTCCTTCACAGCTCTCCCACAAAGGCTTTGAACAGCGAGCGCCACACCAACCAGAGGGGAAGAAATGTGTTCCTCGCTTGTGTTTGTTGAGGTCGACTCCTGTGATTTATGGGCCTGATTGAGATATTTGAGCCACCAAAAGCTAAACATAAAGATGTTTTCCTCAACTTCCTTTGTTCCTTTCCTTTTCGCTGTAAATATTAGCAAATCTTTCTGTGAATAAAGATTTCATTAATCCTGGCGACGGAGACATGGGCAATTAAAATGTGCGAATCAAGGCGGGGGGGAAAGGGCAGGAGCACAATTGACTGAGTTAAAAGGTCAGAGGGGTTAAATCAAAGTGAAAAGAGAAACAAGGAAAGGAGCAAGAGAAAGTGATTAAAAAGTGAAAGGAGATTGATTCTTGCATCCGTCTATGGAGACTAAAATAAGAACTAATCAAATGTGTGGGTGGGAATCTGGAGTGGAAAGCCTGGGGCAGAACTGGGGTCAACTCAAAGACAAAAAGAACCGTGGAAAACGTTTAAAGATGAATTTGTCTCCATCTGGAATCTGCTGTGGGAGTAAAATGATGTAAAAAAGGATGGAGGAACCACAAGACTAGAGCTGAAATGTATAAATTAAAGGGAGATTTACTGTAGCTGGCACAGGTCATCTTCATTCAAGAAGGAGCAGCGTGAAATTCCCACATCCATGTAATCCCAAAGAGCAAATCCAACTTTCCTCAGCTGATCTTCCACCTCCATAATGTTCATCACGGTGGTTTATAATCTTACGGAGTTACAGAAAGCAGTTCTACTTGCACTATTTATTTTTTAGCAACTTACTGACGATCTCTTTTGGACAGATTTGCGTCCGCAGTTTAAATATTCAGCATTTCGATCAAACGTGAGTTTCATAAGAGGGAACAGACGGTCCTGCAGAGGGATTGTTTGTTTGTAAAACACCGGTTGCCATGGTTACCTGCATTGATTGTGCTGTTTCAGTACCAAAATCTGTAATTAATTGTTATGTTTGGGGTTGTTTACGTCACTCTGGTAACCGTTGGATGTCTATTGTTTGGGCAACCGGTGTGTTGATGGGAGGTTTTTGTAAAATGTTTTTTTTTTGCCTCTTTTTGGTCTTGAAACATCATATTAAGTTAACTTTTGTTTCCAACTAAGTTGTAAAAGATTTCTACGTTGGTCAGCTGCTGATTTAAATGTCCCACACGAATAAATTTGACACATATGTGCCTTTTTTTATTTTTTCTCAGCTAGCTTTGACTTTCTAGAGTCACAGGAAGATTTCGGTGTATCGGATCGGTTCTCTCTTTGCTTCTCTAACTTTCAATTCGCTACAGGCTTGATTTTAAAATGGGGGCCTTGTTGACAAGCTCTGTCTCTTTTAGAGGTCTCAGAAAATGTGAAAGCATCCAGTTAGGAATCCTTAAAAAACATGTTTTTTTCCTTCACTCAAGCAGGATAATTAAGGTCTGTCAAAGTGACAATAGATTTATCTTCTCTGAGGCATTTGACTTAAGAAAAGCATGAACTACTGCTTTGTTTATGATTTGTTTTAAATAAAAACTGAGACATTTGGAAGTGTTCCTCAGTGGAACCAATCTGCCCAGAAATACGCCGAGCATCCATGCCACATGATGAAATAGTCATGCAACCTCGATGTAAATCCCTAAAAAGCAGCCGATGCTCTCAGTCCGCTTTTCCAACACAATGTAGCAATCAAACATGTTCTGATTTCCGCAGGTAAGGAATCGGACCCACTCATGTCCACCCATGGGTTGCCACATGATCCACAGACGTCCCAGCAGTCGTCAACAACTCGGAGGGCGTTTGGTTGGTACGTTGGAAACCGGGTTGAAGTTTAAAACCGACAGCCGCAGCCCTGCACTGCACTTGCAGGGGAGCTGAAACATTAACATTCACTCTGCACATCCAGGTTTTTACTCCTGCGTTTCTCCTCAAAAGCAGGGAGAAACTTCCAACAGACTGCAGAGAGGGAGGCGTGTGTAGTATTTGTAAAAACGTTCTTTCTGCTGCCAATGTGTAGCAAATGCCGTCAAATACAAAGCTGTGATGAGGTTTATTCCCCCATTACAGATCTGTCACACTGAAGATATCAATATGTCAGCCAGGAGTTGACATATTGATACTGTTTGCTTCATCGTTCCTAAGATAATCGATGTTTGTAACATACCTCGGGTTAAAGGTCAACCAAACACTCAGAAATGTTCCCTCAAAATGTGGATAAATTGCAGATGTTAGAGTCATAATGGGATTTATAAACAGTCTTTTACATTAAAAAGAGTGTTTTCACTCAACTCGTGGGTTAATTTACCCTTCTAAGTGTCTGACAGGCAGCCTGCTGGTAGAGGTTGGTCAGCTTTGCCCTGTGTATTGTCTTGAAGGCATGATGCCAGGTTAAACTACGTAAGGTGTTTTATTCAGTGTGATTACTAATTGTAAAGAAATAAGTGTGTTTTTGCAAAGCATGTTTTAAGGTTAATTATTTAAGTTAAGGTAGATTATTTTGTTTGTGCCTAGAGCGAAATTAAAACAAAGATTTTAGTGCCAAAGTCCTTAAACTTTACAGTTTAGTAAATAGTTAACATCGAGTACAATCTCAGTTACTGTAATGTCAGGATATTATTTATTCAATGTTTGATTGGTATTAAGCTCAATTAGAGAGAATGTGGTACAAGATGCTACAGATTCGCTTTATTTGAAGACACTGGAACGTTTGGGCATTTTAAATGTTTACGTTATTAGAGGCTGAAGTGCAGGAGTTTGAGGTCAGTGAAATGTTTGTATAAAATAAGTTTTTTACAAAATAACCATCACAGCAACACCCACAACACAATTAGCTCACGTCAGACCGGGGCAACATTGGCTATTGATTTTAGCCTTACAGGTGTGACAAACGTAAAAAGAAAATGGTGGATTTTGAAATGTACAACAGTATTTAAGTGTTCCGCTGAATGTTTTGATAAACACTAAGTTTACAATTTAACAAGACTGATATCCTGATTTCAACAGGAAGACATTAACCATTATTTGTGCAACAACTACTAAGCTTGTATTATTTAGTGTGATTTTAAAAGCATTTCTTTACCTTGCTAGCTTGGTGATCTTGGGGGCCCCCTGGTGGTGTGCTTGACTCGCATTTCCTTGGGCCGGCCCTGCATTCTAACACCAATGTCTAACTGTCGACATGACGTCGCCATGAAATGCTGTTTGTGTCGTCCCATAAGTCTTTGCACTTTTTCGGTATATGTGAAATGAGCCTTTGTGAGGTTTTCAACCCATGAAAGCAACTTTTGTTGAATTACGACCTCTGACCTTAGCTGAACATGTGAGGCCTGTTGTGCTTCAGATGTTGCTCTGGGTTTTTTATGACCTTCTGGATGAATCACAGATGAAATCCTGGAGGAAGTTTGGCCACTCCTGGTGTCAATGCATCTTTAAAAAGTCTTATTTTTACCAAAAATTAAAGTCTTAAAATGTCTTGAATCCATTCATATATGTTTTCCTTAAACTGCAAACTGAAAAATATAAAAATGTCTTCTGTACATTTATGTTGTAATGCAGGTATTTAATTTAATTCACGATGGTCTAAAAAATGTCTTTGAGTTGGTGAAACCTGCAAAATGTTCAGGTTTATTTGTTTATTTGTAGCGCATTTCAGCAGCTCAAAAACCTCATTAAGATCAATTAATACTTAATTCAGTTACTTTCTTACAAACAGCTTCATATAACTTTGTTTCCTTTAGTAATTAATTAAAATAATCACTTAAAAATAGATTTTATAATTGCTCAAATAAAGCAAATTTAGTAAACAGATTCAAAAACATGAAAATGAAGGATATATTGAAATTTCAGTATGTTTCAGCCTTATAAAAGCACAATATAGTTCCAGTTAGTTATACTTTTTCCCCATTAAGTTGCGTTTTTATTTCTTTAAGTCAAATGTTCTCAAGTTCAGTTGTAATTAGTTATAATAACCTTTATCTGGTTTGGTGAAACTGAGCTCAAAACCTTTATTAAGTTCACTTAATTGTTAATTCACTTACGTTGTCCTTTAATAATTTAAGTAATCACTGAAAAACAGATTTTTTGTAATTGCTCAAATAAAGCAGATTTGGTCTAAAACATTTGCATTTTAGCTTCTACACTCACAGAGTGTAGATGGCCTGACTTTTTCCACTCTATCAGTGGGATTACTTGAGCCTATTTATCATTCTATATGAGTGTGTCTTGCATGGGTAATTGTAAATTAAGTGGATTACTTTGCAGTGGAGAGCCCAGGGGGAATTAGAGAATCTCTGAATGGATGCAAAATCCTCTCCGTACTGTAGCCGGCAGGTCCCAGCGCCGCATCAGCACTTTCTGCAGCAATATCGGTACGAGCCTTTCTGAAAGATCCTGATTTAATATCAGCTCGGTAGATTTAATGACACCGGCGCTCATTATGTCTCGGCTCCCTGAAGTGGGGCCGGTGCTTCAAGTGATTGGCACATTCATTCCTGAGTGTGCTTAAAAGTAGCTGCTTTATTGGGGTGTATGTTGGACCCTGCTTTTATTCTGTTCAGCCAAGACAGAGGTTTTATTCTTAATTGCGAAGTTTGAAAGTAAGTAAGAGAGGGCAAAGTAGATGTCAAGTTGCTCTTTCGGGGCTTTGCGTAAGATGAAACTGGGAGATGCATCCTCTGCCTCCTGGCTTCAGTGGCCTTACGCCGTCCAAATCCCCCAAATCAAAATCCACCTCAAATGAATCACAGTGGAATACAAATGAGGAAGCAGTGGCAGGGATTTCTGTTTTAATGAGGACGAAAACCTTTCACCACATCTACCCTGAAACACTTAATTTGCTGCTGCCTGCTGCCTCCTGGCCGGCTTTTCCCTGCAGAAATCTGGGGTTGGAGCTGTGGCGTTTCAGAGCTGTTCACTCAGGGCCCTGGCAACAAACGACGTCCTCCCTCCCACATCCCCCAAACATTTAAACCCTTCTCAGTTTGCCCTGAAGCCATCTTGGCTCGGGAGTCGAAAGGTCACCTAAAGTAAATAAAGAATGCGGAGATCACTCGGCATCCCACACACCGACTGAGCAGCACTTTGAGAGGATAGCCAAGGCTACACCATTTAGCATTCAGTAGCCTGAAGCATTCCATGAGCCTGGCAGTTTGAGAACAGAAAATCCTGAGTGGAGGTTGACTCCCACTCACTTGCCACAGCTTCACCAGTCACAGGACCGCCAGCTGAACCTCTGGCCTTTTTGTCACTGTGCCATTTGTGATCGTCAGGTAAGAGAACGGACAACAATATGGAAATAAATAGCTGCCGCTGGTTAGGAGCGAGGTCAGTCCTTTGACAACTGTTTCGTTACATAATGGATGTATTTCCATCTCCCTCAACTTTTACACCACCGAGATAACCAGGAGGAAGTTTCTCTTTCAAACAAATAACATGGATGCATCTAGTTTACAATCAAAGTCTATGTGGAGGCGCGTTGAGGGTCCGACGTGCCGCGATTGGCACGTCTAGTGCAGCTAAAACGTGAAGTGTTTGGTGCATCCGTTATGTCCGACAAATAGACCAGAAAACAACTGCAAGAGTGATTTTGACGCATCTGGCCTCAACACGTCTCCGCATAGACTTTGAATGTAAAGCAGACGAGCAGAACGCTAGATATAGAGCAAATGTCAAGCATTCAAAGTGCGTCAAACTTGAAGCGTCGGACGCGTTTTTGACACACAAAATGCTTTTGGTGGGAACGCACCATAGTATTTTTACGTTTACAAGTGTTTTATTTTAATTGGATTGTTTTTTTATTGATAAAAGCATTTCAACACATTATATGTGAAAGTTTTTGTTTTTTGCCTATGCACAGACATGCATGTAATGGTAAGGAACTGACTTTACAGGGGAAAGTCCTCTTTACAGCGAAGCTTAGTTAGATGAGCAAAAGGAATATACTTTTAATATTCGTGACTGCTTTGTTAAGGACTTGTGGCAGTGGTCCACCGCTGAAATGGTAAGCCATTTCTCTGTTTTTTTGATTATTCAAGATGGTCCCTCCCAAAGCAAAGCTAGCAGACTGTCAGACTCGAGCTAAAAGCTAATCAGTGTTGCACCAGTGGATTCTAGGACTCTAAATTATGTTTAACCATGGTAAAGAAAGCTAACATTTAACAGAGTCAAGCTGACAGCTATTCAGAGACGAGCTAAACAGCTAATCAAAAACAAACTAATGGCTGTTCAGAAACAAGCTAACTGCCGTTAAGAAACAAGCTAAGCTAAACAACTAATCAAAAACAAACTAATGTGCTGTTCAGAGACGAGACAAATCTTCAGTCATATTTGATGCATATAGCATTTTTATTACATTTTTATTAATTTGATTACAACCGAATACAAATAGCTTACATTAACTTGATTGTGCTATAAAAATGACACTACATGCCTGGGAAATACAAAATTCTGCCCCTGTAAGCGCAGTGCTTTCTTTTAGGCAAAATTAGATTCATTAGCAGTCTGGATTGGAGGGTGGTCTCCATGCAGCTGAGAAACCGAGAACTGGGTCACCTGTGAGTGCTTTGGGACAAAGTGAGGAACCCACTGCAGCTCCCAGAGCTTGTTGCGAAGACTTATACATGCAGCAGAAGCAAAGAGAAGAAGTTTGATTAATTGCTAGTTGCATTTTTGATAGAGACCCTTTCCATGGATACTGATGGTTAGACTCGTACTTCTCCATAATGCGATATTTGATATGTTTCTAATAATACTTACTTATAAAGTATATGAACGTTAATATTCTTACCTTGTAAAAAGTGTTCACTGCAAATCCCCGATCACATCACGGACTGATAGTCATTATGATTAACGGCTGCTGTCCATCGCCGCCATCTTTCCTCATTAAACGTTATACAATAAAATCACAAGTTTGGCTTCTTTGCTTGTCTGTTTGTGTGGCCGACCGCGCAGCATCCTGTGATCATCGAGTAATTTAATGCGATATTAGGTTACAATTGTGTGTTTTTTTGACAGGGCTTAAAGGAGCATATTGGTTGTTTGGACGTCTGTCCTGGTGGAGCATGTCTGGAAGGCGTGACGTCAACGTGTAAAGGGCCAATAAACCAGACCAAATGATCTGGTAAGAGTTATTTTGTTTCTCCCATGGTTTCTAAGTTGAGATTTTTTGGCATGATGTTTGGAGCAGGTAAAATACTGACTTCTGATAGCTACTCCAAACAGCCAAAATAAATAAAACAAGACATGGGGAAAAGAACCAAAGGTTTCCCAGTGAGCTGTAACTGGTTTTGCGAGTCTTTTCACTTTATAAACTGGGATTTATCTCACATACAGAGGACAGGTGCATACATTCACCACACTTTGGAGGCCTAGTATTTGCAGTCATTAGTGCCTGCCTTCGTACCAACACACACACACACACACGCGCCCATTGTCGCTGAAGCAGCCAAGCTTGTTACATCATCCAGAGCGAAGTTTATCAGCACCTGATCAGCAGAAGCCTGAAGACTCTCAAAGGCTGTTTTGTCTTCGCTCTGCCTGAAACTCCCTGAACCCACAGATTACCTTCCAGCCGCGCGTATTTGTTTACCGCGACCTGAATTTGCGAGCCTTTATGGCAGGTGGCCGTCTCTGCCGGGAAGGGATTTTCACACGGCGTTCATCAGTGCCAGGGAAGCCCAACTCAGGTGTTTGTTTAAACAACGGCCTGGTTTATTTGTTCAGTCGGGGGTTTTGAACAAGCCGAGTGAGTGTGTGATTTGATAGGAGTGGTTTTGATCTTATCTTTTCATTCACACTGATGAGATGCTGTCAGGATTACTGAAAAAACAAGTTCAATATTGCATCATTCCTTAGGAAAATGTTGAAACTATAATTTTCCTTTTGTAGCTTTCCATCATTTAGCTAAAGCCACAGTTTGAAGAGTGGTTAGAGGATTAAAATGAGGTCAGTGGACGTTTATCAGGAGAATGAATAACCATAAAAATGAGACATCAAGGAAGAAACTGGAGCGCTTGCTGTGTTGAAAATGACGGCGATTTTCTATAAACTTCTGGAATCTCCCAAAAGTCTGAATGAAAAAATGTTTTCTGATGAAACCAAAACTGACCTTTAGGTTTTTGACACAAACATTATTATTACCCCAAAAACAATCTGCAACAGTGAAACACAGGGGCGGCGGTGTCATGCTCTGATGTTAGCTTTTCTTCTGCACTTTGTTTTTGTTTTTCATCAAGGTGGAGATCATCCTAACCGTTTCAAACAGCAGTACTTATGTCTTCTAGAGAAGAGAAAGCGAAGGTTTGTTTTTATTAGCGTCTCAGTGAGCAATAAAATGAAAACAGGAACTTAAAGCAGACTAAACTCCTAAAAGTCATCACGTTTCTGTTCATTTCTCTGAAGTCAAGGGAGACGTTATTTTGAAGGAAGTCAAGAGCTTTTTGACCTGTTTTGAGTCTAAAACGGGAGTTCAGGAAGAAAAATAAAAGTTTTAAAAATAACAGAAACCTCTGGAAACTCCCTGGACTTTCGACTTACTAAGACTAAACTTTAAAGGTCGAACACACTGAGACGGACTAATCTGCTTTGCTTTGTTCGTACATGTTCTACACCCTTTAGACCACAGTTTTTCCTTCCACTTAATTTTCATGTCGCGTGCGTCAGTTATCAAAGCATTTCTTTATTTAAGATATTTTTTACTCTTGTTTATTATTAAAAAATTCTGATACACTGATTTGTTTTTATTGACTGAATATCAAATCATCAAAATAAAATGAAATTAACTATTTCACTGTCATAATGTAAAATAAGTATTTTTTTTGAATGACAGAAATTAAGTTTGATGATTTTCTGTCACAATAAGAAATAAATCAATTACTTGTATGATAAATTAAAACAATCTCAGTAATTTTTATTCGTAGGATTTATAATTTTTCTCTTTTCTCTCATTTTCTATCAAAAACTGGATAATAAAAGTTTTCAGTTTGGTGTTTTGGTCTCAACCAGTGATTGTTTACAGAGACTAAATTAATTTTATTTGTTGTATTTGCTTACAAATGTTGTATTCCTGTTCCAATGTTAAATATTCATCATAATTTAAGGCATAATAATTTTTGAGAATGTATTCTTGCATTATTATGCCATTATGTTACTTAATAATGGTCTCAGAAAACAATATTATCATTTATCACAATAACATCTGTGACAATTTATCATCCAGTGACAGACCTAATTGAGATGAGTATTCCCTTTAAAGATGTTCTCATATATAATTTAATTCCTCTGTATGCTGGGAAATAAATCAAAGATTAAGCCGTTGTAAATGCAGATCATCATCCTTTCCACACCGTGTCTGCTTAGAATAAACTCCACTTCTCATAACAAACCCAACATGAGGATTTTATTTTCCTGATGGGAAGAATCGATGCCAAAGGGATGCATTCCTCTCTTCCAAGTCTCCTCTTTTTTTTCCCCATCTGTGCAGATTAAAAAGCAGGATGTTTGACATATGTTGCTTTGTCCAGCTTCTAAGGTTTCACAGCTGCAGAGGCTTTCTTGTCCTCTCATATTTCAGCACCGACAGTTCTGAGGAGGAGGGGATTTTTATTTTCTGTGGTTGGTATATTAGAAGTAAACACGAGGAAGGACGAGGGAGCGGAGAGCAGCAAAGCTCGTTGGATGTATTCCCAGTCCTCGGCACCATCGATCTGAGACCACACAGCCACAAAATGTTCCCAAACAGCTTGGATAAAGTAGGAGTATATGGTTCCTTTCATGGCAGGGCTGTTAACACAATAGTCTGCTAAAGCCACCGAATCCAGTCCATTTAAAAAAAAACTTTATAATGGGGATGCAATCTATCTAAAAATAACACACCTACTCAAATTACCCACATTCTCTGGTTTCAAGTGTCATTTAACAACCAGACATGAATTTCATCAAAAGAAGCTAAGAGCGAAAATGTACTAAAGTAAAAGTCGTTACTCTGTTTTGTGTCTTTTTACCAAATACAAAGAGTATTTTTTACAAAGTCTCCTTAAGTAATGAGTAACTGATGAAATTAATCATTTAATATGTAACAATTAAACCATTCGACGGACCAAAATGTAAAGTTAAAGTTGAAATTTTGGTATTTTAAGGACTAAAATGACAATTTATAAAAGTAACAAAAAATAAAATCAGACAATTTTTTTTCTTTCTAAATCAGTTTTTCAAGATAAAACTTTAACAAAAACTGCAGGTCTCGTTACTTTTTGGTTAAAACGTGTTTGCTCTTCATTCAGTGGGTAGAGAATAAAGTAAGAGTAAAAATACTTCATAATAAAATTACTCAAGTAAAAGTAAAAAGTACAGTGTGGCAAAAATACTCCTTAAAGTAAATTTTTTCAAAAAAGTTACTCAAGTAAATGTAACTGAGTAAATGTAACGAGTTACCTGGTTAAGTGAAAGCTCCTCTGGGTAAAATCAAATTCAGGAAAATCTCTGAAGGACTCCTGACAGAAGAAACTGTGACTGTGTGAACAGCAACAGATGGATGATTTAGGGAACACATTCAGCTGCAGGCGGTCGACAAACCCTTCCTACATATAAACTATTTAACAAAGAATCCAACAGAACGGCCACAGAGACGCGAGCAGCCCGCTGGAACGACACCCAGGCCTCTCCATCAGCAGCACGCTCCCACGTTGAGAGCTGGCCGACCGCAGGATGCTGGCCTGCCTCCCAGCCAGCCCCGCTAATTAGTCCCCTCTCTTCTGAGCTAATTGGCTGATAAAAAATGAGGATGGCCTCTTCACCCAGCCCCGAGTGTTGTGCCACCAAATGGCAGCGAGGAGGATTATGTTGGCTTATGAGGCATGGTGACACTCGGCGAACAACACTCCTCTGCTATTAGTTTCCCCGTCAAGAGGGTCGCGTCCGCCGCGTCGCTCGGGTTTGTTAGCGGGTGAAGCTTCAGCCCAGTAATGTGTTCTCATTAAATGCCTTGGTGTAAATTAACAAGCAGATCATTCATTTAACAGGACCTTGAGGTCAGGGTGGTATCGGTGTTGCATCATGTAGCAATAAAATCTATTTTTATTTAGCAATATTATTATTTTTTTTTCTTCTTTCTTGTTGGGATAATGGGTTAGAGATCTGAGGCTTACTCCTGACAAAAGGCCAGGCATTATATTCAAATGGGTCAGAAACTAACCAGACTTGATGAAAAGTCCCAGTTTTCCTCTGAAATACATCACAGTGTGAATGCAAGAGTTGAGCAACCTCTAGTTTGTTTATAGAGTGCCTCGTCTGTAGCATCTTTTTAAGTTCAAACGTGAATAAATGAAGAGGTTTGAGTGAAACGTCATCATGGATGCACTGTCCATGATGCCATTTTAAACCTACTGGATGTAACTTTTATGAAAAATATGTTTTTTTTTACATATTTGTTAAAACTGTCACTTCACGTGTGCAAGATCCCGCCCCCATCTGCCTGCTTTAGGGCAAAAAGCTGCTGGCTAACGATGATTAGCATTGATTTCAGCTGTTACGTTATCAGTATAACACACTAAATCTTAAATGCACACCTGATACATAAACGAAAAAGGGAAACAGAGCTTTGTTACAAATTGTCAGCTCTACCACAACTAGATAACATCAGGAAAAAGATTTAAATAAGAGAAATAGCAAGGGAGAGGGAAGTAGTTCGGTTATGCTAGCTTGACTTTGACAAATGTGACATGTAGAAGTGCTGTGGAATTTGGTGTGTTTTGGTTTAGTCACCAAGTAAAAAAAGCGACTCTCATACCAACTCTGACATATCAATAGAGCAGGTGTTTAAATTAGCTAGATAACCAGCTAATAGCAGGTGTAGCTAATCTGCTACAGAGATCACTTATTAATAAAAGCAAAATAAACATCAAGCCTAAAAACATAATACTGTAACTGACTGAATGTGCTGTTCTTTGTGTGGGAAATGTTTGAGTGTTTTCTGGTGTCTAATCTTGAAACATAAAGTGACATTGTTGCTGCAGCTAGCATAGCCTGTCATGAATGTTCAGTCTGGTTAGCATGGCCACCGATGACAGCAGATAAATGTCTTTTCTGTAATGGTAAGTTGTTTTTCTATCGCTAGCACATTTAGCAGCGAGTACATGAGGATGATTGACAGCACTAAGGGGTTGTTTTTGGTCAGGATTGTTTCATTTCTTCAGACGACAATGGCAGCTCAGAGGAGATCGATATTTTCACAGATTATCTGTCTCACAACAAACATGGTGACACTTTTATAAAAGTTACAGACTGCAGCTTTGACTTCTCGCTTGTTCAGCCAATCTGAAGCAAGGAAATGAATAGGAGACGTGGATTGGTTGGTTTGTAAAACCCAGCCATTAGCTTAGCATTATGCCTAATTATTTCAGCATTCATTTTCTTTACAATAGTTCAGGAAAAAATCCACCAATAGGAAAGTTTTCCATGAATAATTTGAAGTTGTGGTCCGTATAAAAATCCAGGAGTAGGTGACTCCTCAAGTACTGAGCCGCAAATAGGACGGGGGTCCACTGCATTCCGCATACCATTGTAACCATTCTGACCTTTGACCTCAACAAGGCTTTTTTTTTTTTTTTTTCATCCACACAAACTGCTGCTCAGTGGGTATTTTCTCTTTTTCTTTTTAAACTTGAGACCTGGTTGTGCATGAAAATCCCAGTAAGATGAGAGTTTCCTCCCCATTTGTCCCACTTTAAGGTTTTTTATCATACATGTATACATGCATACGTATGCACATACACACACGTTTGAGCATATATAAAGAAAACCTTGAAAATTTTATATCAACTGATGCATCTACTTTAACTGAATGTACACAAAAGTACTTCATAATTACAACAAACATAATTACATCTATAAAATAATGCAGAATATAATCTAGTATCACTCCAATCCTACATTTTAAACTTCGGCAGGTTGTCTTCCTTAATCTATTGGTTTGCTAGAATACAGTCGGCTGATTTTTAATTTCTGTTTTAAAAAGTGAAAGCAGTTGAACCGGTGTGCAGTCAGGTGACACAAAGGCCTGTGTTACTGTTTTGTTCCCAGTTCTGTAACTGAATCTATTAAAAACCGCAAAGACAACCGTCTGATGGATAGAAATGATATTTTACCACCAGCAAGGTGATTTCCAGAAGGCTATTAGCACAAACTTGGCATTCAGTGGATGATTAACTGAATGACAGCGCATCCCTCAGGCTTAGTTTCGGAATTTTTCAAAAAATTTTTTATATTTATTAAAAAACTTGACTCCTTCTTGACAGGTTAAACATTTTTTCTGGATGATTTGATCCCAGCTGAGGACGTTTCTGTTACAGTAAACCTGAAAGTATAAATAACAAAAACTGTGTAATACTTTAAATTATAAGGCTGCCTTGGGCAAACTGCTGCCATATTTGCTTTGTCTCACGTCCTAAAAATTGGTAGGAATCGAGCACCTTGATCCTGGAATAATTCACAAGGCATTAAAACTCAAAGTATTTTATTCTCATGACTGAATTTAAAATTAAAATGTTTAGCTGAGGAGTGTAATTTCTATTATTGAACCTCTTTCTAGGGGTTTTACAGTCTTAATCTTACTGTAAATGTCTGGCTTAATTTGCACCTAAGTTAATTTTATGAGGTTTTACCTTTTATTTTTTGTTTTGCATACTGTAAAAACTCTAAAAAAAATCTTGGTTAAAAACAATATTATTAAATAATAATAATAAATGCAACAGCGAGGCATCCATGTGGTCAGAGGCGAAATATTTTATTTAATTTATATTTATAACTTTAAAAGCAAATTACACAGATATTAGTACCAGTTTAAATGAACTCTGGTATTTATACGCCTGGAAGTTTAGTACATTTTGTCCCATTAGAGGATGTATATTCAAAACACACAGATTGTTATTGGTAAAATAAACAATAAATGTTCTACCATTTAAACTATGGAGTACGCCCTAAAAAAACACTTGGCTCAGTGTAGTTTCTTTGTTGCTTTGACTCAGTAAAGTTGCATCACCTTTAACCGTCAAGTTCAAAACACTTAATAAAAGCTATTGCTGCAACTTCAAGTTGACTTAACTGTCTTTAGCAATTATATTAAACTGATAATTACGATAAATTTTTATAAAGTCACCACAATTTTTTTTTAGGTTTTTACATTACATTGACTCAACATAAAATTTTCTGCATTTTTATAACTTTTTAACTCATTTCTAAGTCAATCTTTTAATGTTAATTTTTATTTATTTTTTTTAATTATAAATTATGTTGGCGAGTCAAAATTACCAATACAAAGTTTTATGGATATTATTTACGTCAGAAAAATGTTCAAAATTCAAACAGCGGTGTTGGTGAAAGTGGTTGTAATCTGATTTAATCTGAACAAAATATTTCTCCTTTCGCTTCCAAAATAAATAAGAGAAATGAAAAGCAGAAGTTTGATCTGCGTTTCAGTGACCGCATTATGGTGTATTGAAACCATAGGAGAGGAGAACAAAACACGAAATAAACTCCTAATTGTTCATTAAAAGACTAAAACTAAAACAAGGTGTTTCGCTTTCTTCTGCGTCCCCTAATTATAAAGTTACAATCAGAAAATAATTTACACCGGTTATGAATGGGTGTTTTCCTCCAAGTCCCGCCCCTTCCGCTCCCGCACACGGACCAATCAGCGGCGCCGCTTCCTCTCGGTGGGACGTAACGTCAACTGGCGTCGTGTCGGGATTGGAATGTTAGCGAGCAACAATCGGAACAACTGAGCACTCGGTAATTGGACACTCGGTCTGAGGAATCCTGCCGTTTTCCCAGCGTCTCCCTCCAGTTCGAGGTTGCCGCTCGCTTCGCTCCGCTCGGCCGGACAACTTCGCCCGCTCCGCCGCTCTCCTCCGGTCATGTTGTCCTGCTGTTTGTGAGGGAATGAGCGGAGGTGATAAATAGGCAGAGAAATGCAGGGATTTGTCAGGTTACAGTTGGACCGCTGAAGCGTCTCCCGGTGTTTTTGATTCTTCCAAACCGGGAATCATGGAGCGATAAAAGGACAACATCCAGCCGAAGAGGCGTTCACACCGCCGGAGATTCTTTCTTTCTTCTTTTTCTTTTTTCTTTTTCTTTTTTTTTTTTTTTTTTAACTCTACCCGTTGTTCAACATCCAGCCTTCCCGTCTGGGAGAGCCTCGGGGACCCCGGCCGCTGGCGCGCCAGCCTGGATGAGGGGAAGCGGCCGCAGCAGCGCGCAGGCTCCGGACAGGTCTTTGTCGGTGCGTCGCTGGATGTGGTGAAACTCCACAAGCGGCGTACAAATCGCCCACATGCGCTGGATCAACCGCCGGATCTCGGAGCACAACACGAAGACGGGGGGTTGGGGATGGAGCGATGCAGCCGGGGCTGGTGAGAGCCTAACTTGGGGCCACTTTAGCTTTGTTATTCCTGAGCAAGTCGCCTCTGTTCCCGGGACACATGCAGGCCAAAAAACGCTACCTGATCCTGCTGTCCGCCGGAGCGTGCCTGGCGCTGCTCTTCTACCTCGGAGGGGTTGAGCTTCCCGCGGCCAGGAGGAGCCGGCAGGACCGCAGCAGGAGCGGGCACCGGCCCGAGCAGCCGTGGCCCCACTACTCGGACCCTTTACACGCCTTCCTGCCGTGGGATCAGACGGACACCGAGGATTACAACCTGCACATATCTCCGACGCAGAAGCGGGACGTGAACAGGAGCGTTTACAGGGGCAAGCGGTGCCGCATGGATTCCTGTTTCGACTTCTCTCTGTGTCAGATGAACGGCTTCAAAGTTTATGTTTACCCCCAGCAAAAGGGGGAGAAGATCTCGGAGAGCTACCAGAACATCCTCTCCACCATCGAGGGCTCCAGGTTCTACACTTCCGACCCCGGACAGGCATGCCTGTTCGTCCTGAGTCTGGACACTCTGGATCGGGACCAGCTGTCCCCTCAGTACGTCCACAACCTGAAGACGAAGGTCCAGAGCCTGCCTTTGTGGAACGACGGCAGGAACCACCTCATTTTTAACCTGTACTCCGGAACCTGGCCGGACTACACGGAGGATCTGGGCTTTGACATCGGCCAGGCCATGCTGGCCAAGGCGAGCATTGGTTCTGAGAACTTCAGACCCAACTTCGACATTTCCATCCCGCTCTTCTCCAAGGAGCACCCTCGGACCGGAGGGGAGAGGGGTTTCCTGAAGTACAACTCCATCCCGCCTTTTAGAAAGTACATGCTGGTGTTCAAGGGGAAGCGCTACCTGACCGGGATTGGCTCGGACACGCGGAATGCCTTATACCACGTCCACAACGGGGAGGACGTGGTGCTGCTCACCACCTGCAAGCATGGGAAAGACTGGCAGAAACACAAGGACGCACGATGCGACAAGGACAACGCGGAATATGACAAGTAAGTTGGATTTCACAACGTTTAAAAAGCTTGTTTTGGAGCGTCGACGCGCCAGGCGTAAAAGTCTGTGCGTAAAAGTGGATCTTACCCACATCCAAAACGCTGGAGCTGGCGCTTAGTGCATGGAAATGTCAACCTGAGCCTGCAGAGTGAAGCTGGAGTTGTGAAGGTTTTCAGGTTAGGCATCCAGCTGTTTACAGGGTGGATCCAGATTGGTGTTTTGCACTTTAGAGTTTGACTTATTTATTCAAGTTCATCCTTAATAATGTCAGATTTCTCCTCAACGACTAATTAAAGGTTTAAAAATTGCATTCAAGACAGGAGCTTCCTATTGTTCATCATTTATATTAGGAGCAGAAGTAACATCATGTCAGTTATTTTAGTGTCATTTATTAGCGGTTAACATGGCTAACATCTGTCTCTGCATGGAGAATGTAGATTTGTTACTGCAACTTCGACTTTGCCAAGAAGAAGCTGCTGAGCACGTTCCAGAACAACCCGAGGTTAAAAGAGGTCAGGAGGAGAAAACCTCAGTGCCTTGCTGCAAAACCGTCCCGTTATCTGCTTAAAGTCTTGCTCTCTTTTGCTTTCTCGCAGCCCTGTTGAACCACATGGTGTTTCTTTTTTAAACAGATTCTTGTCTCTCTGTTGATTTTAAACAGTTCACTGATAGAGAAAATGACTCAAGTTGAGTGTTTGTACCACATAAGAGTGTTTATTAGACACACACACACACACACACACCAGCTCTTAGATGTTATGTGTTAATTAATCAGAAATCAATACGGTTTCCATTCAAGCCAAAAACTGATAGATTCAGCATAATTTTTTTTTGTACACATTGCCAAATTCTATTCACTTCAAATTGCTTTATTAACCCAACAAATTAAATGTTGTAACACATATTACAGTTATCTCCAAAGAGTTGCTATAGATGCTAATGTCTATGAGTAGGAAGAATCTCCTGCAGCAGTCAGTATTACAGTAAGTTTGAAAAGGCCTCTGACTGAAGACGCTGTCTCATGAAGAGGAGTCCATAATTTTCTGAAAAATCTATGTTTGTATTGTATCCAGAGGTTCAACAGAACAGAAACAGCCTTTTTTTTATCAGCTTGTTGAGCTTCTTAATCCCCTGGTTCTGAAATCCATTTTGGAATTCGTGAACAGAAATGTGAATTTAACATGAATGGTTCTGGCTTGAAGTGCAGTTGTGTTAAAAAGGCAAAGAGATTTGAAAAAGCGCAGATCTTTAAATCCAGACGAGAGTTTTAAACTTGTATTAAGATTATCAAAAGATACAAATGTCAACTTATTTACGTTTCACACAGCTTGTTTCTAAATTTGTTAGATAGCAGTAAAACAAATGATAAAGTGAAAAATACATGCGTTCCTTTCTGCAGGTCATTCCAAGTGGCCTCACCTACAAATTTATTGAAAGCAAGTTCTTTTTCAAATTTTTAAACATAGAGAATTTTAATTAAACTTAAAATGATCTTAGATTAGGAAAAAATTATCTTTGTTACTAAACTTTCCTTTTGTTCCTTTTGGACAATAGCACCAATGTACGGAAAGCTGATAGTATCAATAATGAGACGTATATCAATGCCTTGTTGTACTAAACTGTAAACAGCAGGATGCAAAGTTTTTGTTTTCTCATGCAACATGTGGAAACCTAAACATACATAACGTGAAATTCATAAAAAAAAACAGTGATAGCGTAAATAACGTGCAGTGGCGTTTTATGCATACGTTATTATTAAGACTCTCTCTTATTAGTGATCAGTATTTTGCCCTATCAGCAATCTGTAAGGGCTGACAAAACTAGAAGATTACTGAAAACACACACCTGTCCTAATCACATGTTCAACTCACTCCCCCTGTTATTTTCAGATGATGGCAGATAAATGATCCATTTAAAAAAACTAATGGCATTTGGTTATACACAACCTACAGAAAAGCTAGTTTTATTTAGTTTACGGCTGTATTTTCTTTATCTTTATTTCCAAAAACACCGTGGTGAACATCCCTACCGCCCCTTCTGCCAAGATCAGCAAGTTTTCTGGGGGAATCTCTGTATTTTGTACAGTTTTGACTGAAAAACGTCTCTAAATATGGAATTTTGTTTTCAGTAAATTGTCTTTTTTGAGTCTGCATACTTCACTTGACAATTAACCAATTATTGAATTTGTTGACGATTATTTCAACAAGCGAGTAATCATGATTGATCCGATCAATCGTTTCAGACCTATGTCTATTTATTTATGTTATTTGTAAATAACCTACACTGGAAATAACTTACAGATTTAGGACATAAATCTGTAAGTTATTTCCAGTGTAGGTTTCTCAGCTTGACCTCAGCTAGACGTCCTTCCTTTCGTTCCCTACTTTCCTGTCTTTCACCATTTTTTCCCAGGCAGAAACTCAGGTTTCCTGGGGGAAACTCTGCATTTTGTACAGAGTTTAGGCTGAATAACTTCTGTAAATATGTAATTTTTTTTCAGCAAATGGCCTTTTTTTGAGTTGGCATACTCCAGTTGAAGATTAATTGACTACTAAGTTCATTGATGATTATTTCAGCAATTGATTAATCATGATGAATCGCAATGATAGAGGAGTCTCGATTAATTGTTTTAGACCTATATTATTTTAGTTATTTACAGACCTGAATCTGAACCTGTAGGTTTCTCCGCTTGACCTCGGCTCGGCGTTCTCTCCTTTTGTTCCCTACTTTCCTGTCTTTTACCTTCGCCGCTCCGCTAACAGGGAGCACCGCAGCCTTTGCCAGGATCTGCACGGACACGTCTGATTTGCACCCTGTATTTAGCGCAAATTAAGTGAAAGTCAACCGTGGGAGACCTCCACTATGAAACAGTCGTTAACATGAGAGGGACCTCAGGCTTCCCTCTGCGTAGTTTATGTAAGGCAACACCTTTGATTGAATTATAAAGCGATTTGGTGCAAATAAATCAGTCATATCGGGTTAATTACAGCTTTAATTTGCAGGCGTTAGTGGCATCGTTTCTATCTGGCCCCCCAGGGGACGGCCAATTACCTCTAATTTTGGAAGTCTCGGTTTTGTCAAGTTGGTAATTAATGAACCCCCGCCACCTCCCCTTTGGTTGAGCACCTGTAAACGGCAGGTATGTTTTCACGCAGAGGGCGGGGTCGTCCCAGGTTCACAGGGTTGAACTTGACTGTCAGGTTGACTCCTTCGGGAGAGACTTGGGTTTGAGTTCCTCGGAGCCTGGATGAACATGTGATGACAACAGTTGTCGGCATTGTTCTTGGAGGGCGTGTTTGCGTGGAACTGCTGCTGAGGTTAAAGGCAGAGGCCAGAAATATTTCAGCGCGCTCTGTCAGGGAGCGGGAGACGCAGAAGAAGCTGCAGGCACCGATAAGGAGTTTTCAGCTCCGTTTCGCTGAGAGGGAAAGACACTTTTCTCCTGAACTCGGCGTGAACTCGAGAAAACCTCAGACTAACTCGTAAAATGGGAAAGAGCTGGAACAAAACTTCACAAGCACGCACTTGTCTTTCCATTCGTCATCCCCACCAGTTCTCTCGCTGCCTCCATCCCGCTGTCCCCCAGAGAGATGCGGCGTCATCCGTAATCTGGCCTACCTCTGCTCCGCGCCTTGCCCTGCCTCCCTACGGATCACACGTCTTCCCCGGATCATCTTCCGATCGGATCATCGATCCGGCTATAGTTCAGGGAAATCGGAGTTTTTGTTCCCCTGTTGTTTGTTTTTACAGTTGATTTGCTTTGATCAATACCACTTCCTGTTAGTCGTTTCATTTCCAGCGTCAGAGCGAGATTTGATGTCTGTTCTAACAAGAATGACTCTGAAAAATCTATTTTTAATCTTCTATGCAGCACAGAGTTTCAGTTCCTCTTCTGAACTCCTCTGTGGTTTAAAACTTCTGTATCAAACAAATTTAGCTTCTGTGCTCCGTCTGCAAATCTACTCTTGCAACAAAGTTCAACCAAGACACGAGAACCTCTGCTCCCGTTATGATTTAGTAACCAGTTTAAAAACTAATCAATCTGATGCCTTTTTCTTTTTAATCAACTCTAAAGCCCTGTGGTGCCGACCCACGCTGCGCAGAAACCCTGACAGAGCGCTCTCAGGTAAATGGATTTCTATACAGTTAGACGGGTCAGATGCCTGGCATCTCAGATATACTCAGGTATTTTGAGATTAGTCTGGAAAATGTTCTAGAAAAACGTTCCAAAAGTCAAACATTTTTGACTTTTGAAACTTGGGTATTTCCAATTTTTATTCTAAAAAATTTCTGAGTTTTAAAAAGAAATTTATTGTACTTTTAAAATAAATTTTAATATCTACAATGACCCTAATCCGCCGTCGTAATTTCAAGACGATATAAACTTTGACTTTAATAAATAGAGATGTTGCCTCCTGTGATTGCACTTAGGGCAACGTTCTTCCACTGTCTGTTTTCTTACGTTAGCTGAAGTATTAGCATATAGCGAACCTTATTTTAACAAACAGGGAGTTTATGGGACGTGCCTGAACTTGCAGAGCTAGTAGCTAATTTTCCCTCCACTTTATCTCTGACCAGACGTAGAAAACGCTTACACCACAGAAACGGTGTGACGGAAAATTACAAACCCTGACTTTTCCATGTCTCGGTGTAGCTTGAAACCAGTAATCGGCGCATGCGTAGTCGCAGGAAAGCCAGGAATGCACATTATGTGTGAGAGCAGCTGCAGACTGCGTCCACATACCTGGGAGCTTGTTTAATGTCACTGCACATCCACCTGCCAGCGTGCACTCGCTCTCCTCTCCGCCTGTCTTCCAGAGGTATGCGGCTGGAAGTCGGCGCATATCATGCAGAAAATGCCTCCCACCCTCCAGCGCAGCACACATGGCCCCTCACCACGCTCTGTACATTTGTCCGATTGATTTTCTTTGCGGTAATAGCCTTCAATTGGAGTCACTCCGGTCCACTTTCATGGCCGAGCACCGATGAAAGGAGCCCATTCACCGCTACATTATCCAGGGAGTTTTCAGGGCTGCTGACAATAATCCTCGGAGAGGACAGTGAAGGGCTATTATGGGCTCTGCAATTGTTAAAAAGAAAAAAAAATTAAGTTGGCAGAAATCCCATGCTTTGTGCTGACTAAACCTCTTTAACCGGAATACATCCTCCATGATACATTTTTCCTGTTTTTAGCGATCCCACTGGTGCAAAATCATCCCTTGTATTTATAAGATGCTAATTAGCGCGATGAATCTTTTCATCAGATAACTCCAGTCATGTACTGTGTCACATTCAGACAGTTGTTCAGCATTTCTCCAGTGCTTTGCAGTTTCCAGACGGTTTTAGTGGCGCCTGGAAAAGTGTCAAACTCCAGTCCTCACTGGATAACGTCCTCCAGCTTTTTGACGTGTCTCTGGCCCAACACACCTGAATCAATGAAAAAACAAACTCCTCAGCATCAACTCAACTTATAAATATGAGATTCAGGAATGTAGAAGCAGAGTTACATCTAAAAGCTGCAGACTTCTTTACCGTATACCATTGTCTAAAGTCAGAGATCTGGAACAATTAATCGTGATTAATCCATTATTGAAATAATCAACTAATTTAATAAGCATTTACTGTAGTATACAGACCCCGCAACAAAGCCCATTTGCTGAAAACCCCCCAACATAGAACAGTAATTAAGCCAAAGCTAAACGAACATGTACTCATTTCCATTTAAGATAAAATCAACTTTGTCTGTAAACTTGTTCTAAAACCGTTTTCTCTCTGGTAACGAGATAATGCCTCCTTGTATTTTCAGTAAGTTTGTAAACAAAGATTAATGTAGTTTTTAATTAGAGCTGAATGATTAATCAGATCAATTGTGATGAATCGATTAGTGAAATAATCGTCAGCTAATTTAGTCATCGATTAATTGTCAACTAGCGTGCATGTATATATAGAGACTCAACAAAAGGTCATTTACTTGAAAGGCAAAAATTAAGCTGAAACTAAACAAAAATATCTACATTTTGTATGCAAGATAAAAAAAACACTTTTGTCTAATTATTTTCCATCTAAACTCAAGTTTATAGTTTTAGCTTCAAATTAGGTAAAAAAACCAAAACATCAAACACCTTTTATTAACCAGTTAATAGAAAATGAATCAACAGATCAGCCCTGCCGACACTAGCATTATCACTAAAGGAATGTTATGTTATTGCATTTTACCTCATAAAAAGTTTATTTAAAACAGGAATTGCTTTTGTTGAAAATTCAGAATGTGCCAATTTTTTTATCTGATTAATTGTCAGAATAAATAATTGAATAATTGATTACTGACATAATGATTCATTGCAGGCCTACTTATATCCGTCCATTAACCCGTCTTTGTCTTTCTTTCCATCTGTTTGTTCTTCCATTTGTCAATCAGGATGATGTCGTCAGTCATCCTGTCCACCCATCTTTCAATCGCAAAGCTATCATTCATCCATCCTTTCTTTAGTCTATCAGGCTGTCCTTAAATACACCACCATTCTGTCCATCTCTATCCATCCAGGTAATTTATCTGTCCACTCATTCTTGAATCCATTCATGTTTCCCTTCATCCATCATTCTGTCCATCCATTTATCTATTTGTCCATCCAGTCATTCATTTTTCTCTTCATCCACTCCTGAGTTTATCCAGTCATCACTCCATAAATTAATCCATTCCATCTATCCAAATGTTAATCCTTGCATCCATCCAACCGTTTATCGTTTTGTCCGTCCTTCCTGTTTTGGTTTTTACTGTAAGAGCATCTGCCACAAACTCACACCTGACTTTTAAATTTAAACGTTAAAATCGGCCGCATCTGGAGGAAGTGGGGGCTTTTAATGTGAAAAATGCACAGCAGGAACCCTGCATGTAGGTCGAAGTTGGATCAGTTGGAGCTCCGTGTCCTTTTGGCAAACCAATTATCCTGCAGAAGTCAAAAATGCAAGCTCATCTAATAACCCGAGTCAGTCGCCTCATTACTGCGATGGAATGTGCCATCAGAGTCTGACGGGACGTTTCTGAGGCTTAGCAGCTGTGTCATCGTCCCCCCGTTTGAAACCCAAACGGCTCCGGTGACTCGCATCGACTTTGTACTTTACGAGTCGCCGTCGACGCTCCAGGTCACCCTGAGGGGAGTCGGGGGAAACTTTAGGATGATCAGGAGGAGCGAAGGGAACCAGGAACTGGTTATGGATTGTTATTGGTCGTTAAAGAGACGGGGACAGCAACCAAACACACACCTGTTTGAGGTAGAGGAGATTGAGGTAGAAATACGAACCGTCTCACATTCTGCTGCGCCTTTCCTCTCAGATCCCTAACCAGAGCTGGGTACTAATGAGTACTCTTTTAAAAAAAATGTACTTTTTACTGCGCTTTACTTTTTGTTTCTTTTACTTGGGTATTATGAAATATTTCTACTCTTGAGTAAAATCTCTGGATTTTCTACCCACTGAATGAAAAACAAACAAAATTTCACCAGGCACAGCTGCAATTCTTTGTTTAAGTTTTTAATTGAAAGAAACTGATTTGAGAAAAATGTATTTTGTTATTTTTTGTTACCTATAAAAGTTGTCATTTCTGTCCTTAAAACACCAAAATTTCCACTTAACTTTACATTTTGTTCTGTCTGACGTAAGTTTTAAACATTAAATGACTGATAATTTGATCAGTTACTCAATACTTGAGTAGACATTTTACCAAACACTTTTTTAATTCAAGTGTAACCCAGGTTAAAAAAGAAAAAAAAAAGAAACAAATTTACTATTTTCAGTTATATATTTTGCGAATTTATACTAATATTGTTTTTCTTACCAGTTGTCCAGATTTTACAAGCTCTTTCAGGCTTTAGCGACGGTCAGCTGTGATTTCTCAACCGTGTCTGAGTTCTGCGCAGAATCTCAGCGCAGTAGTTGAAGGGGCGGGACAATCAACCCCATTGGCTGATGTAATAACAGCCCACACTAGCCATTGGTTGCCCAATCCATCAGTAAAAACAACCACTAAAGGCCTATTTCACAGTTTTTAAAGATTTTTTTATATATATTTATGAGTAAAATAAAAGATAAAATCTATTTATATTTTTTAATGTTGTGGAAAAAAGACATTAAATTAACATAACATTTTTACTTGCGTTTCTTTTTTTTTTCTTTTTTAACCTGGGTTACACTAGACTCCTAGAAACCTTTTTAAGACCTAAATCTCCACGGAAACGTACAACCTTGAGTAATTTATTGGACGGCAACGTTTTACTTTAACTAGAGTATCTCCACTCTTTCTTGGGTTTAATGTTTGGTTACTCTCCCTGCCTCTGTTGCCGATGTGTGGCTGTCGTCGCCACGTTTCCGTCCCCGCCGTTGACAGAAACTCTGCAGAACCGGAGCCGGGTCTTCCTCCCTGCCGCTCTCCTCTTATCTTGGTGAGACTCGCTGTTATTTCGAGTGGGAACAGCCACTCTCATGTGAATGTCAGCGCCCGACTGCGGCCTCCTGTCGGAGATTTAAGTGCCTGAGCGGGAAGCAAACAAACATTTGCGCTGCTGCAGGAGAGGGTGTCGCACTTCTCGGGTTGCCATTGTTTTTTTTTTTTTCTGTCTGTACTCAGATTAATAAATCATGAATATTTCATTATTGCCTGCTCTCTCCTAGATAAAGCGCCCGGCTTGTGATGGAGAATGCTAATGATGTAGAGGATAATTAGTTAGAATGCAGTGCGGTAATTGGCGCTCTTTGATATTTTGGTGTGTGCGTGTGTGTAAGAGGCAGATTTAAGCCTATAACTACATAAAACCTCTGTTTGTTATTCCATCTTATCAGCCTGCGTAACCATTTCAAATCCCCTCTCTTCCAGTGCTGAGATCTCTGCCTTGCGCTCGTCTCATTACAGGCGTCTCAGCTGCGTTTAAGTGCTAATATGTGGGGCGAGTCGGTGTGTCAGGGTAGTTCCTCCTGCCCGACCCGGTTAGCCTCTCAGGCTGCAGACTTTGACAAAGTTAATTTGTTTTCCAAGGTACATACCGACACTTTCTAAGCAGTGTTCATATCAGAGAAGGAAACCAGAATGTCTGCACGTCCTTAAAATGTCTTAAATACATGTATAAAAAAGTAAGGCCTTAAAATGTCTTGCATTTATTACATTTATGTATCTAAATACATTTAAAATGTTAGCAGGACAATTTAATGTCAGGTATTTGGATTATTTTTTTCATTCTGGCAAAAGTTTGAGTCTTGCGCACACATTTGTGAGTCGAGACGGTTGAAGCTACCTTTAACTTGCTGCTAACATACTCTAGCTAGCTACTTAGCTTTTTTGTGCCCATTCAAATATATCAGTTGGCAGGACGAAGATTGTACATTTCTGTGGAGACTTGGGTCGTAAACTCATTTCATAATGGTCTTAAGAAATGTTTTTAGTAGTCTTAAATTTATGTAGCTAAAATTAAGCCCTTAAAATGTCTTAAATTCATTCAATAAAGCTAAGTTGGGCTTAATAAGTTAATCACAGGTCTTAACCTCTTTGGTCTCTTAGGTTTCAAACATGCATGCACAAATTTATTGGTGTACTGCAATTTTTACACCAATTTTAAAATTTATCAGTTAATCTGTTGGGCAAGTTTCTGGTTGGTATTAGTACAAATATTAGTACAAAATGGTTAAATATTTGGGCATGTTGTGGCATTTTACCACCATTGTTGAATCTTTGCGTATTAGCCTCAGCTTTCTGTTTTTTGGAGTGAAAGTAGGTGTGGTTTCTGCTGTTAGCCCATCTGTTTTAAGGTTGAACATGCTGTTTAGTCAGAGACGGTGTTCTGTCGTAAACGAGCTGTTAGTCGAGGAATTGTTTGTTTTACTTTGGTCCACGCCGCTGCTGTTCACTGGATATTTTCTCTCTTTGCATCGAAATCCCAGCAAATCAGCAGCTTTTGAAATGTCTGATTTCTAGCAGTTGCTGCTGTCTGATTGATTTAAACGATTGAATGAATCCCATGTATTTCAGCTTTTTATAAGAGAAATATTAGCAAATTAGGTGGCTTTTCCCCCCAAAAAACAATCTGTTACCCTTCAAACACAGCTGACCGTCAAATCATTGAACGCTTCTTGTTTGAGATCCAAAGTTTTTGTTGCAACTTGCTTTCATTTCAGCAGGTTTTCCCCGTGTGCATCTGCTCATCCACCCATATCTGTGTGTGTTTGATCGCTCTTTGTCTGCAGACACAGGCGTGTAAATACAAGCCTGTGTGTGTGTGTTGGAGGGCGCACACATGATGGCCGGGGTCATGACCCTGCTGTCTGAGTGAAGAGGACAAAGGCCCCACTCTCTGACCCACATTCACTGACGGATTAACAGCACAGCCAACCCGACCCCCAAACTCAAAGGTGGCGGCGGTGGGAAGCAAGAGAGCGGAAGAACTGCAGAGAAGATGTGGGGGATGGGAGGCTTGGACACTGAAGCCCAAGTCCAACTCCAGGCATCCTGCTGCTGCAGGCAATAAAAGAACATAAAAAACCCCCCAAAAAACATAAAAAGTAAAAACATATTGAAATGATTAATCGGTTGTTTAAATAATCGTCAACTAATTTAGTTATTGATTAACTGTTAACTATTACCGACTCTAAAAAGCCCATCTTTTGAAAAAACTACACTTAGAGCGGTAATTAAGGAAAAACGTAATTACAAAATATATGTATACATTTTGGATTTAAGGTAAAAATACATTTTGCTTACTGAATCTTCTAAAGTAATTTTGGTCTAATTTGTATTGCTAAATATCCAAGTATATTTGAAATAAGTCCGACACCATGCATCCTGCTGCTGCTAGCATACACTTGTATACACCAGGCAATAAAAGTACATCAAAACAAGAAATACCTTCAAAAGTAAAAAAAAGATTAATCGGTTGTTTAAATAGTCATTTAGTAATCAATTAATTGTTAACTGGGAAGTACAGATTTTTAAAAAAAGCACATCTGTTGAGAAACAACATATGCAAAGCACTAAGTAAAACATATATGCATACATTTTGGATTTAAGACAAAAACACCTTTTGTTTACACTGCAAAAACACAAAATCTTCCCAAGTAATTTTAGTTTCTAGTGCAAAATATACTTGAAATAAGACAAAACTGACTTTTCAGCAAGATACAAGAGCTTGTATTTAGTCAGTAATTCTTTAATATTGATGGAAAAATACTAGTTCAACTGACAGATTATTTCTGTTCTAACATGAGAAAAAATTGTTATAAGTGCAATAAGCTGAAAAATGAAACTAGAATGTTATCATCTAAATTAAAGAATTATTGACTTAAAAGAAGCTCATGTTTCTTGCTGAAAAGTTACTTATGAGTTAGTTTTATCTTCAAGTGTACTAAGGTTTTTAAACTAGAAATTAGACCAAAATACTTGATAAGCTTTTGTGTTTTTGCAGTGTATGTTTTAGTAAAAACTCCCCAAATTGCAAAGTTTTAGCTTCAGGAATTCTCTGTTTATCTCCTTTTGATTGATTGATTTTTATTTATATACCACTTAACAACAACCATTCAGGAAAACTAAAGCAAAAAATATTACAAGACAAAAGCAAATACAATAACCGCACCGTTTTAAAAGCCTGCATAAAAAAATAAACCTGAAGTTTAGACTTAAAGAATCCTGGTTAAGTGAGAAATTTGCAGAGCGTGCCATTTGTTTTGTCTGATTAATCATCAGAATAATTGATTTCTAAGATGACCATTAGTTTCAGCCCTAAAATATTTCCACCTTGTTCCCAAACCAGCTGGAAATGACTGTTTTATTAGGTACAATTGTAAAAAAAAAAAAGTGAGCTAATATCAGTGCGTGTCCCTTCCCAGGACTGTCGGGAAGCTTTTAAAAAGACGGAGCTAATGAGCGATCTGGTATTAAGAGCCGAACCCTCCTTCTGTCACAGCTGAAGGCCTCTCATCCCTAACTTGTGCTGATGTAAAAGTTTGCTGGCAGAGAAGTAAAGTGAGGAGCTGAGCAGTTTTGGGAAAGCTCTGACAGCACAGAACAGAAAGGGGAACAAGAACCTCGCTGTGTTCCTGTGAATTCAATTAAACCAGACAGCTCTGTGACTGGCTGCGGCAGAAAGTGATGATCAGGAGAGACTGATGGGTCCTCATTAAATTTTACTGCTGACGGCGGATGAGAGGAGGATGCTGGTCCTGCTGGTTCTGTCTGCAGGTTGGAGAGTTGGCCTGAATCGGGTCTCGGCTTTTTCGCCTTCCTGCTCTCAGAGGTTGATTCTTGAAGAAGCCTTGTAAAACCAGGAATATACAACTTTAACTGCTAAAACACAAAGTCACGCCAACTATTTTGGGTCTGGTTCACGTGTGTAAACTCGAGGCTTGTGGGCCAAATCCCGCTCGCCGTAGCTTTTTATGTGGCCCTCCAGATTCTGGACTTGACAATAAGTGTGTTTGGTGGAAACATGCTTCCTTACATGGTTGCACCAAGTTTTTTTAAGGATTTTTTTTTGTATGTAATTGGTATGTAATAACTTGATTATTTTTGCAAAAAAAAAAAAGCACTGTAAAACAAGCTTTTTAAAAAAAATAAATTAAAAGTTGTACTGATTTTATTGTTCTTTTGACTCGACTTCTGATTATTTAGTTTCAGTGATTTAAAAAAAAAAAGAAAAAGAGGTGACTTTGGTTAAGTTTTATAGTGTAAGTGCTGTAAAATTGGCTCAAATTAATTGGTCTGATTTCCACCAATTTTTAAGGATATTTTTTTCCTACAGTTAATTGATCTGATATTGGTGTTTTCTTAGCCTAACTTGATTATTTTTGCAAGAAATATCACATCTTTCAGAAGTTACACAAGTTTTGCACTTGTATATACTGTAAAACTAGCGCTTTAAAATTGTTTTTTTTTTCTAATTTCATTGTTCTATTGACTCAACTTCTGATCATTCACTTTCAATGATTGAAATTTGTTACATTCCCATTAAGTTTGATGTGGTTTTTGCTTCGGTTTTATAGTATAAGTGCTGTACAATTGGCTCAAATTAGTTAGTTTAATTTCCAGTGCTGTTTGCTTTTGTTATTATGAATTTTTATCTGTTAAAACATATATTTTAGTTGCATATTTCCACCATGTTTGTGGTCATTTTACTGAAGTTTTTTAATCACCATAAAATGAGCTCGTTATAAGTCGTATTTCACTGTTTTTCTGAGTCATTTAAAGCTTTTTCTCCAGCACACAGAGGAATGTTCTCTGGTTAAAGATGCATAAACAAATGTTCCTTTTATGAGCTCTAGTAGAGATTAAACTGAGATGCTTGAAAGGGAAAGCAGAAATATAAATGCTGGAGGTTTATGCTCCGGCTCCTTTGCTTTAAAACCTGGCAGTAAACGAGGCTCCGGTTATCTTTTCTCTGCTGAACTGAGGAGTGTGTCGGAGGTCGCTGTGTCTCTGTTGGAACGGGTTGCTTGGTTTTCCTGCTTGGTGATCTCGTTGCCTCTGGGGATTCGTGTCGACCCTGCAGCCGCTGGCTTGGTGAGCAAATGAGCCCATTTCTCTCTGAAACCATCCCTACATCTGCGACGGCCTTCTCTCTCTCTCAATGTTTCTGGCTAAATCAAAGGCGCGCTGATCAGAGCACGGTTCTGCGCTGCAGCTCTCCCTCGGGGGGAGGAGCAGAAGGGGTTGTCAGTTTTTATTGCCCTCCAGAATAGCAGCTTTTATGCCCCGAGAGGCCGTTCAGCAAACACCTACCAACAGGCGCATCAATGGGGCCGAGAGGAGCATTTGACGCCAACTTGAACGCCAATCTCCTTCCTTCACAGGGAGGAAAACAAACACTCAGCCCCGCCGCCGGCATTCATATTTAAATAGTAATTGGCAAAAGGAGGAAATCTTAACAAGGGCGAAGGGGAGGAGGGAGTCAAGGGGGGGCGATGGCTTAAAAAAAGCATTATGTCAGTGAAGAATGCGAGCATGGCGCAGAGTTTAAGGCGCCTGGGCTGCAGGAGAGAAAGGAGGTTCTGTTGGAGCCTGATGGCAGGACTATTCTCCCGTCTGGTTTGACTTCCACTCTCGGGGTGTAAAAGTCGCCCCTGAAGGGGGTCCGATTGTTTTCCACTTTCTAGTACTTGTGGCTCATTAACAAACCCAGCTTCCCCCTCCATATGGACCACAGCGTCGTTCGCTCCTGGCGATGACGATGGTGCGCCAGCCTTCATCAGCCCGGATCTGTTCTGCCAAATTCCTCAACCCTTAAGAGATAAGCAGCAAATCCAAAACTAAAGAGGAGGAGGAGGAAGAAGAAAGCATTTGGTGTCACCAAGGAGAGTCTTGGTACATGCAGAGTGTGGGTGTGCGGTCGCTTGCAGAGAGCTGTTTTCTTAGTTTTATTAGGAGTTTGTTTGCTGCTGCTGCTGAGTGGAGTTTATTCAGCAGCTGGAATGGAGCTGCTTTTTATAGCACAGAGTGGTTACTGGCTATAATTCTGTTTTATTTAATTAACACCTACGCTCATTTTCAGTTTGTATCCATCTTCTCCTGTTTTTACTGCTTTTGATTTGCAAGCAGAAAGCCAAAAACTTTGAGTTTGCTGTCAAAATAGTACATTTTACCACAGTTTGTCACTTTAAAGCCAGAAACTTCTGCCTGTGTTAACATTTTATTTGAATGGGTAAAACTGACATGAAACTGTTATGAACGTGACACAACACCCGTTATGAACGTGACACAACACCCGTTATGAACGTGACACAACACCCGTTATGAACGTGTCATTTGACAAATGACACTTTTAATGCAAAGTTCCTCTAGTAGTTGCATCAAACTTCCATTATTTACCATATGACCCTTATGGAGAGCAACTGTGGACCTTTATTAAGACTCCATGTTTATAACAGTGTCATTGTCAGTTTTATGCATTAGTCTGTTAATCCAAAGTAAATCAAAGTTCAGCCCTGGACTGATGAGTTGAGCAGAATTGGCTCAACTTTTCACATGTCAAAGTTAGAAGTTACTTTTCAGCTGCAGATGCGTCCTTTGCTACAAATGATCAATGGGATACTGAAGGAAACATTCAATAAAATGTTCATTTCCTCTTTTAAAAAAGGAATTGAATTGTTTTATCTGCACCTTTTAAAGTATATTTCTAAATAAACTTAAATGGTTAATGAAAAATCTGCACAATCTGCCAGTTTTTTTACCCGATTAATCATCAGAATAAACGATTAATCGGCTGAATAATTGATTCATCGGCAGAATAACTGATTAATCATCTAAAAAATGAATTCCTAAATTAATTGTTAGTTGCAGTCTTAATAGATAAAGATTTGCAGCTGTCACTGGAGTGAAAAGTGGGCCTCGTTTTAGCTTGTGGAGCTTGAAAACAGACGCTCAACATTTTCCTGCAGTTTTTACTTGTTAAAAAAATGAAACCCATGAATCATCTTCCTTCCAGTTTCAGATTATATGCTTATGGTTGTAATGTGACAAAACAGTACCTTTCTAAACCCAGAAGAATAAAAATATTGTTTTCAGTTCAAATTTTCCGCAATGTCGGCGGAGTTGGGTTCTTTTCTGCTTGCATGTCACTTTCTGTGGTTGTATCGCCGCGCCTTTATGATGCTTTTCCTTTGCACTGCGGCTTCCTTTTTTCTGCATCCTGACTTACCGCATCCTTGCCCATGGCAGCAAATTAAAAACGTGTAGAAGGAGAAGAAACCCGAGCGAGTAAACCCGGGGATGCCGTCAAGAGTCGCAGCCTCGGAAATAAAGACAGAATAGAGAAGCGGAAAGATGACGTGGAAGGTAGGTTCATAACAAAGAGTGCGGCTCGACAGGCTGTATTTTTTATTTTTCTCTGCGCAGGTGAAGCGAAGAGTTTATTTCCCCGGAAAGTTGTGGCATGACAGCACTTTGTTTTTAAAGCTGGTGCCTCTTGTTTGCCAGCTCACTCGGTAGCGGCGTTCTGCTGTCGGCAGTGAGACAGGCGAACGGCGGCGGAAATTGGTTGAGATGGGAACGTTGGCTGCAGAAAGTTGGAGTAGATTATGTAAGTCTGTAAGACCCTGAGTTTGCTGTTGGGAACAGAAATTCAGCAGTTTGGGAATGGTGCTGGTGGAGGATGGTTCTGTATGTCGGTTTTCTTCTTGGTGGCCCGATCGATACCTTGAAAGGTGAACAGTGTGGGCTGTTGGCCAACTCTGGGCCGCTGCAGCTGTTTATATGGCCCTTTAGATTCCAGACTAAACACTAAGTATGCTTCAATTTTATGTTGTCAATCCAACCAATACAGATTTATCTGTTTACTGCCAAATCATATCAATCAGTCCTCCAGTCCTTAAACCTTACAGTCAGACAGAGAAGCAGCAAAAGCAAAGGCGCTGGATTAGCTTACAATTAACGGTAATTAATTAACTATGTTGTCCAGGACATGTTACTGTTACTATAAAAACTGAGCTGTTGGCGTGTCGGGACGGTCATAAGAATGTCAGTAGTCTTCAGTCAGAGGCCTCTTCAGATGTGTTGCAAAACTGACTGCTGCAGGAGGTTTTCCCTGCTTATTTACTGCATCATCATCCATGACGTCTCTTTGAAGATACTTGGATGATTTGAGTTAGAACAACATTTAATTTCCATTTGTGATTAAGTATTTTTGATTTGGATAACTGTTGTATTTAAACCTGATCATGTGACCCTGAACACACCGACTTTAAGACTCTAAAACTACAGATGTTCAGAAATACAGCAACTAAGATACCAAAAGCCTCTCTTATTCTTCCCACTTTCCTAGTCGGGACATCTTTTGTACGAGCGTCGCTTCGTTTTGGTGCGCAGTAAATGAGCTCCAGTTGCTCCGGGGAGCTTTCAGTGCCACTGCCTCTATATTGAGGCCAGAGGTCAAATTCTCCTGAGGTTTCTCAGACAAACACGTGTGTGGGTCTGTCTGTGTAAAATAAAGCGGCTCTATTTGCGAGCAGGTCCGGTCTCGGGTTTTCAGGGGATCTTATGTCCTGGGAATGTTTGTTCTCGGTTCAGGCAGGAATGAACGCCTCGAGGCGCCTCGTCACAGCTCTCTTTTTTTATGTATTACTGTATATTTTTGCCATTTTAAGCCAGAAAACGTTGGGCGATTCAGAATGTGAAGCGACAAACCTAAAGATGCACTGAAGCAGAGGTTGGACTGGTAAATTATAAGCCAATTTGTTGCTAATGTTAGAATCTATTTGTTTCTCTAGTCTGTAAATCTAGAGATTTACAGACTAAATCTGTAAATCTCCGCTGCTCTGCTGTTGAACGGACAGAAAGAAAAACATTTATTTGGACGCCTGAACATAAATCCGACTTATTTTTAGTTTTTCTAGTTACTCTGATGTTTGGATGTGACATTTTCCTTGTTTTTAAAAAGGATAATAATAATAATATTATAGTTGCTTGTTTATATTAACTTCTAGATAAATTGTTGCCACTTATTTCTTAGATGTATCTATGTAGAAATACAGATCTGGAAAAAACTGAGAGACCACTTAAAATGGTCAGATTCTTTGATTTTACTTTTTATAGGTGTATGTTTGAGTAAAATGTTCTTTTATTTTATAAACTATTGACAACATGTCTCCGAAATTCCAAGCAAAATTTTACTATTTATTTGCAGAAAATGAGAAATGGTCAAAATAAGGAAAACGATGCAGAGCTTTCAGACCTCAAATGATGCAAAGAAAACAAATTTATATTCATTTACAAACAACGATACTAATGTTTTACCTCAGGAAGAGTTTAGGAATCAATATTTGGTGGAGGAACAGTTTAATGGGGTTCAGTGCAGTGGGGAATTTCTTTCCATAGCTGTATATATAAATATCTTTTGACATTATTTGTTTTTAACTTTTCCTCCAGCTCCTTTTTAAAGTCTATTTGGCTGCGAACACAACAGTCACATAAAACAAGTGTAGATTTTGCTCTTGATAGTTTTTTTTCTTGGGATTCAGATTGGTGAAAATGTTTGCACTGCTACCCACAACGAGACATTCAGAAGCCTGGGCAAGTGTGTGTGTGTGTGTGTTAGCGTTTACATGGTGGTCTGAGCTCAGTGTGTGTGTGTTGCTCTCTGACTGTGTGTGCTCCCGTTAGCTGATTCAGAACCGGCTCCTTCCATCTGCATTTCTCCCTCTGCTAGCGTTCATCTTTCCGGCCCTCAAGGCGACCTCTTCCATCCCGCCAACACAGACGCCTCTCAGGACCCCCGACGTTCTCCGCAGCATCTTGTTTGGTCAGAACCAGGTGCTAGTGCTAACTGAAGCTAACCGCTCATGTGTAACACCCAGAAGCTACGATTTATGAATAATTCATCAACCTGAAGGATTTTTTTCTTCACATGCTCTACAGCAGGACGTGGGGTCAGACGGGGACAGTTAGTGAAACTCAAACGCCTCCTTAATTTCTTCCTGATTTAATCACTTCCCTTTTTCAGGACGATAATAAAGATGACAATAAAGATTATTATACTGGGAACTAAATTAAAATCTGATCAGACAGACTTCTCCTTCTTGTTCCGCAAATATAAAACCAAAAGGTTTTTCATTCAGGGTTTGAATCGTTTTTTCTTTTGTACTTTGAAATTTACTGAGCTATAAACTTAATAAAACCAACTCTTTCTACCAGCAGCATCACAACATAATCTCATTCTTCAGATTCTTGCTTAGAGCAACACGTTCAATAATATCCTAATTATAGCACTAATAATATTAACAACAATAATAATTAGGAATAATAAGGTTTCTCCCAGAAAACTTGCTAAGCCTGCTGGTTGGGCGCTCATTCATCCAGTGGTCTGCTGTGTTTTTGAGTTAAAAAATGGTTAAAATCCACAGGAAATTTGAAAATATCACTTGATAATTATATGTTGTTACCTGAACACCAACTATAAAGCCTTAAAAATTGCAAACATTTAAAAAAGACTCAAATAAGTAAGTAATGCTAAGCCTGTAGGGGGAACAAGTAAAGCCTGGTGGCCCGCCAGGCTTATAGTACACTAGAGGAAACCCTGGATGATGATAATGATGCTATCATTGTTTGTCCATCCATCCACAGGTTTTTTTGTTCCCTCCTTTTCTTTTCATCCATCCATCCATAATCTTTTATTCTCTTTTTTTCTGCGGATATTTGTCCTGTTATGTTTGTATGTTCTGGATTAAATAAAATAGATTTTTTCTTATTTAAATGTTTTTTTTTCCAGGGTCACTCAGAACTTAATGCCAGCCTTGTTGTTCTGTAAAAGTGATGCAGCTTTGGTTGGTGAAATGAAAGAATAATAAGTCTTACTGAGTCTTTTCCTGTAATCATAAGTAAAGCTTTGCATTCGTTGGTCACTTAGCAACAGCAACATTTGATTTATTTTTCCCTCAATGACCAATACAGGTATTAAAATGGCACAAAGATAGAGGATGTTGGTAGGCAAGGGAATAAAATCGCCTTTTAATTAACAGGATTACTTAAAATCAGGTGATATTTTAGCTTTATACCATCTGAATTTGACTTCTCACTACACCACAGCTAAAAGATGTTGCTTTTTAGCTTCAAAAGCTCAACCAACCGACATGAATGAGTCGATTTTATCTGAAGCTGGAGTGTAATCGTCATGTTGAGGCTGGAAGAATCTGGATTAATCCCTCATTTCTTTTAAAGTTGCCTCAAAGGATCCAGAATCTGGATTTTCAGAAGGTTTTCAGAGCTTATCTTTTGACTTTGGTTGCTTTATTCTGCCTATTTTCAGAATTTTTACTGACAACATGCACCTAATTTTTTAAATAATGATATTGTGCCTTTTAAAGTGATAAAACACTTGAGATGTTATTGTTGCTTCACAATAAATTCATGGAGCTGTGACTGAGCCAGGTTTGCAGTGACTTGACTTCCTGAGCTAATCAGTGCGTTGAAGCAGGATTAGCATCCTGTAGCCCTGTTAATCTCTTCAAAAGCTGCCCACATTATCTGCATTACGCTTCCCTTCGGCTCAGGTCCTGTTAATTCAGGATGCAAACTGCCAAACTTTATTGCATGTTCCATACTCTGCACTCAGCCTGACCTTTCTCAGATGCACGCTGGACATGCTCCAGATTTGCTTTCGTCGCCCTTTGGTTTTTGTTTAGTAGATTCAGCATTTTGACCAGATTTATATTCACCAAAGCACTCTGCTGCTGGCCGCGATCCAAAGACGCAGGAAAAAAGTTCATGTTTGCAGGGCCTGGGATCTCTAATTAAACTACTTATTTTGTGAGGAAAATGTAAATGAAATGCTCCTCCAGGCTGAATTTCATGTGTAGTGGGAGTAGAAGAGCGACGGCGTTGGTGCTTGGACACATTTCCAACGACTCATTTTCACCTTCTCCAGTTCTTGTTGTGCTCAGGCCCTCCGGTGTGCAGCCAGCAGCTCCAGGTCCGATCTGCAGCGCAGTAGTGCTGCAGCGTATAGTTAGCGATTGTCAGATAGCATTACTTTATCAAGGCCGCATGTGTCAGGCCGTCACTCCTTATCAGCTTGTTAGCACACGCCTGGATGCACAAGTAAGCGGAGAGCAGCAGGAGTCGGGCCTGAAACGCTTTTAATTCACGCTCATCTGTCCGGACCGTCATGGTGACGTCGTTTTTTTTCTGTAGGAAGTGGAAAAAGTAGTCTGGAAGTCAGGGGGGTCCAAAGTGCGGCCTGTGGGCCATTTGTGGCCGTTGGAGGAATTATGTGTGTACCATATATACCATTTACTTTTTGTATATTTTTTTGTTTCTCTTTTCACGGTTCAAAATCCAAGGTAGCAAAAATGAACCCAAAACTAACCACAGTAAGTTACTCTTCTTAAATCCGTGGCTGTTTGTGCATTTCCTAAATCCATTCCTATTTACTTTCCTCTTTCTAATTAAAACCTTTGCTAAAAAATAAACTTTTATCTGAAAAACATTCCCCTCTTTTAGCTTTTTTAGATAGAATAAAGAGTAGACATTGGTTTCATAACACTATAATTCCTTTATGGCATTCGTTCCTGTGATATATCTTTACAGAATCTCTTTTTAAATTCCCAAAATTTATATTGAAATAATTAATTCTTCACGGATATTTGATTGATATAAATCGAGACTGATTTATCTGGGTTAACGTAGTGCTTTAACGTTTCTACCCGCCACCTTGAGCTCCTTCTTAATCTGCTTTTTCAAACAAAGTTTCACCGCAGGAAAACAAACTCCGCAGAGTCGGAGCGCATTATGTTAATGGGTCAGTTAATAGCCGGCAGAAGTGCATCCCCCATTTATGAATCGATATAGCAGTAAGTGGGGCCTTTATCAGTGGCCAATGGGAGCTTAAATGGGTGATGGAGCCAGATTGGTTGGCCATCAGGGTTTTTTTTTTTTTATTGAAAGATGTTAACAAAGCTGAAGTTGATGGAAAAAAATCTAAATTTTAGAGCTGCATGTATTGATCTGATGATGGAGAATGAATTGGATTCTATTTGTATTCTGTGTTCGATGTTGGGCTCTTTGCCAGACAAATAAGCTTTTAGTTTGTTCTATTAATGGCCAAAGAAATATGGTCAAATTTGATTAAATCTGACTGTCTGCATTTATCGTCATAATTAGACAAATTTCTTTCAGGAAATTTTATTTTTGTTGGCGTGGCTTCACTTCCATCTCCTCTGATTAATTGGCCTGGTAACAAAATGTACAGCGTCACAATCAATGGGTTACCTGCTGTGTTGATTCGGACTCATCCTGACACTTTTTATCTCGTTATCTCGTGTAGATTCCCACTGATTGAATAAATAATCGGCACGCCGCTCGTTAAACACGAAGCCCTCGCTGTGAGAGGTAGCGCTGCTGCTTGTTTTCCTTCAAAGCCAAGTGATCCTAATGGTGACGTTGATTAAAAAACATTTGCTCCGAAGGAACCGGAGGTGCTTTCTGTTTCAGTTAAGGTACGAGGTAATTTTTCTGTTTCACTCTGCAGTTAAAATTAGAAACCTTTTCAACATTGTCTTAAAAGAAGAGATGCAAGCCATCCTGCTAAAATATCTAAATCACAATTTGTTGTAGAGCTGAAATGATTGATTATTAAAATTATCATTAACTAATGCAGTAATCGCAATTCATCGCTAAATGGGGTATACAGACTCAAAATATTTTCTGAAAAAAGAACATATTAAGAGCAGTAACTAATCCAAAACTGTACATAATGCCTAGAAAGTTTGCATTTAGGATAAAAAAACATCTTTGATATGTTTTACCCAAAACATATCAAACATATCACTCTGTGCAATTCCTCTAAGGGAATGCTACGTCACTTAAAAAGGAATTGAAGTGTTTGTTCATCTCGTACGAAAAGGTTTAAGTGGTTAGATGAAAAATCTGGAGACTGTGCCAATTTTATTATTCGATTAATTGATTAATCGTCAGTTTAATCAGTTAATTGTCAGAGTAATTGATTAATCATCAGAATAAACGATTAATAAAACAATCGTTAGCTGCCTTAGTTTTTTTTGTTTGTTTTTTTTCTGAGCTTCTTGGGTTTTTTTTTTCGTCTCTGGCTACTGGGTGCGGTTCCAGTTCCTCCCAAGTGGTTTTCAAAGATGTGAATGGGAGGCGAGAGGTGGTTAGTCTTTGCAGACAATGGTTTCTCGTGGCTGTCGGCAGGAAGCTGAGTGACTTTAAATCAGAGTGACAAGGCAACACGCAACTTCCGTCTCTCTGCCTCCAAAAGCAAAACATCTTGCTCTTTTTACACCAGTCCTCGGGCTAAGGACCTGGGAGATTCGCTCCGGAGGTGTCGGAGCTGGTGACGGTTCTGTTTCTTGTTGTCCCGTCGTACTGCTGTGACTCACATGGAGTTGCCATTTACCCTGACATTTCAGGAGCTCTGCGCTCACTGTGCCTCTCCTTCATCCAGGAATTGCTGTTGAGACTCTAAGTGGGAACCAAAGTTTGCTTTGAGTGTGTACTGTGGGTTTTCTAACTTTTGAAATGAATATCCAGCCACTCTGGACTTGATACTTGTTTTTATGTTTTATTTAAATGTCCTGATGGGGATTTTACTGACTTGGACACCAATTCAAGTGCTTCAAGAATGGGTATTTTGTTGATTAAAGGTTTTTTTTTAGTACCTCTAATGTTTACATATACAGTGTTTAAATAGTAAAATACCATATTCCTTCATAATTCACAAGGTTTACATCAGGATTATGTTCGTGTACAACTGAGTCTGATAGACTCGGTTTGATTGGGGTCCAGATTGGTAACATTTGTTACTTTTTCAGCTGGTGTGGTTTGCGTTCTCACTGCACTGAGTCAAACAAAACAAAACAATTTGAAAAACCAATTCCCCTCCTCACCTGTGGTGGCGCTGCTCTCAAGGAAAGGCCATAAAAGTTGAGAGAAAAGATAAAAGAACTGTCAGTAAATATGTTCAACCCAAAAAATTCTGCTAAAAATAATACAAATCTGATTTTTAGTAACTTTTGTTGTCCACTTTTTAATAGGTATGGAGTATTTTTTAAATTTTTTTTTTAGATGCAGAAAGAAAGCACTGCTATAAATGTTAAATGATGAAACGTACAGTACAGGAATGCGATGTTATGGCATTTTAGGCAACATTGCTTTCTTATTCAAAGAAACAGTTTAATTATTTGCATTTTGAATGTAATTCTAATATTGTTTAAAAAGCCTTAAGTGGTTCAATAAAGAATCTGCAAAATGTGTCGATTTTTTTGTTTATCAGATTAGTCGATTAATCGTCAAAGTAAAATTAATCGAATAGTAAAATAATCGTCAGTTGCAGCCCTGAAAGGAAGAATAATCCATTCTGCACTTTTTCTGTTGAATCCTGCGATGTAATATTTGCATAAACTTATAAAACTTGTCCGTAAAGAGGCTGAAAATGCAGTTAAAGGATCATTAATGCATTCATGTTCTCAGGAAACGGAGTGAAAATAAAGTCAGTCTGCAGCGGATTGCTGTGAAATAAAAAATTGCAGTGAGGGAAGTTTGAATTATGAGCTCAGGTTGGTGATTCTGGTGAGCTGCAGCGAGGCCAACCACAGGATGCCTGTAAGCACAACATAAACAGAGAGCATGTGTGTTTCTGAACCCAAGCAGACCACAGAAACTCACTCCGGGCCTGACTCAGACACAGACCTCGGTGTGTGTGTGTGTGTGTGTGTGTGTGTACATAAATATGGATGTCTGAGGAATGCATGTGTGACAGTGTTTGTTTAAAACCACAACACAACACGCGCACGCAGCTGCTCGGGCCGGTGTGGTCAGCGCTAAACCCCGCTACATCCAGGCCTCATTTACCATCATATTTCCAGTCTCTTGGGGGGTTCTGTCTCCAGCCGCACACATTTGCTCTGCTTGTATTAATTAAGCGTCCCTCGGTGGAGTCCTGTTGTTGGAGAGGGCTCGACGGTATTTGTGTGCGACATTGAAGTGATGAAGAACGTCTCTAACCCTTTAGCAAAAACAACGATGAGGACGAGCGGCGCAAACGATCTTAAGCTGGCTTTAATGGCTTTATCTAATGCATCATGTTTAAACATCAGCTCCACATAATGGCCTTAAGATGGGATATAGTTTCTCCTCATTAATATTTCAAAGAGCTAAAAGAGGTATTAGTAGAGCTGGAGAGAAACAGACTCAGGAACACGGAAACTTTTCTTTCTCAAATTGCGAAGTTTAAAAGATGAAACGGCTTCTTTCTGGATTAAACTTTGATTTAAACTGCAAAAACACAAAATCTGACCAAGTATTATATGTCTAGTTTTTAGTGCAGATATCTTAATGCAATAGAAATAAGACAAAACTAACTTCATTTCACTAACATGATATTTTTCCCGAATTATGAGTGAAATAATCTGCCGGTGGAGCTTGGTACTTTTTCATCTATATGAAGGAATTATTGACTTAAATAAGCTGGTTTATTTTGCTGAAACATTACTTTTAAGTTAGTTTTCTCTTATTTCTAGAGTATTAAGACATTTGCACTAGCAACTAGACATCCAATACTTGATCACATTTTGTGTTTTTGCAGTGTAACCTGCTTGAGTCCTGCGACTCTTTGGGACCACGTTGTCGAGAACAATGGCAGGAACTGCATTGTTGAGTCAACTCTTCCGAAACAAACATGTCCGATTTTGACTAAACAAAAACCGTCTTCCTGGCAGGCGGTCGGCTGATCGGCTCGGTGTTTCGCTGGGATTCATTTCTGCAGGGAAGTCGGTTTGAGTCGCACGACATGCCGAACCGATTCATGTCGGTATCAATGCGGATGCAGCGGTTGCAGGTCTGCGTGTCGCGTCATGGATAATGACATCACTGCTGCCAACTTTACAACTTTGTCGCAATATTTAGCGACTCTTCAGACCCTTTTTTTATATAAAAAAAAATCCATTTTGGCCACAATTGGTAGCAGCAGGTTAGATTTTCTTAAAGATCGGTGATCGGCTGGAAACTACAATCAGGGCATGTTTAGTGTTAATAGCAGAGTAGATTTTGTATCTATTTAGATGACTCACGAGTTCATAGGTCGATTTTGACCCAAATGGTGATCAGAACCGAAATCAATGGAAATATTGCATCTTGAATTTTATATTGAATATAAAATCTTCTGACAGTAATTCATAGAGTTGCAACTAATGATAATTTATCAGTCGAATAATTATTATTCTGATTAATCGGGCAAAAAAACAGCTTATTCTGCATCGTTTTTTTAAGACTATATCAGAATTATGCAAATAAATAATCATCTAAATTAGAAAATAAACATTTCATTGCCTAAAATAATACAGTAAATCTGAATCAGTTGAAACTGAAACTGCCGCTTAAAGAGTTTGGGCTAAAACTTATTTATAGACAAAGATGTTTTTATCTTGAATACCAAATTTCTATGTTTTCTAAGGTTTTGCTTTAATTACTGCCCCAATATGTTTGGGTTATTTCATCAAATGGCCTTTTTAGCATTCATATTCTCCAGGTAACGATTAATCTGTTACTAAACTAGTTAACGGTTAGTTCAATAATAGATTAATCACAATTAATCCAATTAATCGTTTCAGATTAATTTCAGACCCATGTTTTAAATAAACATGACATACAGTGGCTCAGAAGGGCAACATCAACAAGCTGCAACATAACAGACTATGCCAATGTGTCAGTTACACCAAAACATGACTGAACAGAGTTTGAAAGGTAAACTTCCGATAAAAATGAGCAACGGTTCAGTTACATAGGTGAGAAACTGAGAATCTGTTGAGCTGGACTGATAAACCAAACACTTTACTAAAAGTGCCAGAGTAAACAATGGCAGAAGGTCCAGTTTATTCTTCAGACCTCATTGGGACGTTTTCTCTGGGTGCAGCGTGCAAACTTAGCATGTTTAGCATTTCAAAGAATTTCCTCCATGAAAGGAAACGACGGGAGTGGATGGATGAGTCGATGCCAGCCAGACTGAAAACCCCGAATCTCTCTGAAAGTTTGGATCTTTCTTGTATCAATTATAAAAGTAGTTCTGTTGCTTTTCCAAGAATCCCCTCATGCGTCTGACGCATTGCTTCCTGCAGCTCTTCTCCCTGCTTCTCTCTGAGCCAGGCCGCACTTGCCAAGAAAGAAATTTCTTGAGGGTGTAGTAGGGGTGTTAAAAAGAGAAATTAGAATGCATGGTGGTATTTTTTTCTTCTCCCTCCCACTCTCTCAATCCCTTTGGCCATAGCTCCCTCCTGGCTTTTCTTCGGACTAACCCTTTTTGCCGACCTGTCACTCACTCGCTGCTCGGGAAAATCCGACTTTCTCTTCAGCAGGGGGATCAAAGCTGGGCCCAGCCGACATACGAGAAGTCACATTCTTGGGCTTTCTGCTGATCCGCGGAGACCTGCCCGGCAGTAGAAAAACGTCCCAGTCTTTGTCGTTTGTCTCCCATTTCTCCCCCCCGCTTTCCTTTCCCTTTTACGTCTGCATGTAAATCGTGAGTCACGCACAAACTGGCACACCTCAGTGGTTTCATCGGTTTATGTGTGTTCGGTCCAATAAGGGATTATTCCCAATAGAATCACTCACAGAGAGGGCAGGGAAGAACTCAACTTACCTTCACCGCTTCAGTGACGGAGGGAGGGGAAAGCGGTGGCCTGTGGGAAGGGTGAAACCGGAGGAAAAGACTGAATATCTCAGTTGAGAGTGATTTAATGGGAGGGATGATGAATGCAGTGCATTTAATCCAGGAGGGAGGCGAGGACTCCATTCTCTTGCTCCACAGACTCACTAAGGTCCAAAACTGATGACTTTCATCAGGGGGAGGACGGAGTGGGTCGGGTTTCCAGGAATGACGGGGGGTTCTGCTCTTAGAAAGGCCGATTGATCTGTTTTCCAGATTTCACTTCCTCTCTGAAGACTTTTGAGTTCAGCTTCAGAAGTTCATATTTTACTCCCCCACGTCTCGGCATTGTTTAATCATCAAACTGTGAAGCGAGCTATTAAAGTTCTGTCACAAAATGGAACCTGGATTCTTTGGTTGAAAAGAACAAATTTTCTACATCATTACTGTTTCTCCCAAGCGGTTTTTCCCTCTAGTTTTTTCTTGATAAAAGTGTGAAAACTTAAAAATTTGCTTCCTTGCAAAGGGCATTAAGAAGTAACAGGGTTTCCCCCGGAAAACATGCTACACCTGATGTTAGTGGCGCTAGGCAGTTATCCAGCTGCCCATCTTGTTTTTGCATTAAAAAATGTTAAAAGTTACAAAAATTTGGAGGTGCATGGACAGGCATCATAATTTGTCTTTACTGTCACGGTTACTGGAGTTTTAAAACTCTTTTTAAAACAAACAAATTACGTTAAGCCTGGTGGGAAGGCAAATAAAGCCTGGAGGCCCGCCAGGCTTGTAGTTTTTTCTGATGTTTAGTCCTTTTGTCAAGGGGTCCAGATATCCTTTAAAAGTCTTAAAAGGCCTGAAATTAATATAGATAAACAAGGCCTTAAAATGTCTTCAATTTATAATTTTTTTAAAATGTAATTTGGCCTTTAACACATCAATCCCAGGCGGCAGGGATAATAAATCTATTTGAAGTTGTTTTTCTTGTGGGATTTTTCTGTCTTGCAAAAGTTTGAGTTGCATGCAAACGTCTTCATTGCGTTCAGCGGTTGCGGCTACCGCTAACTAGCCGCTAATATACGCTTGCTAACTAGCTAGCTAGCTTTTTTTATGACTTGATTGCGTACAGCAGGATCCAACAACAATTCCCTATTTTTATAGTTGTTTCAGTCTTAAATATTATTCAAGGTGGTATTAAAAATGTCTTAAAATCCCAGATGGCATGTTTTAACTATCAGTATGTTTGTGCTTTGGTGACAAACTGTCCTTTTTGCTGAGTATCTTTTTCTTTCTTTTTTTATTGAATGAAACGATTTAAGTTTCCCTGATGCATAAGCCACTGGGAAATGTCGCTTCTTCTCACGCCTTCTGTTTTTTAATCTTATTTCTCTCATCCACAGCATGACATCCAGAAATAGACCTGGACAAAATGGTCTGCTTGCTAACTGCATGCGTCAGAGAGAGATGGGAGCAGAAAAAAAGAGAGGGGTAGTGGAGGAGAGGAGACACAGCAGAGAGTGAAGTGAAGGACAAGCAGAACAGAATGAATAAGACCCATCATGATGCACTCAATAACTCCAACAGCAGCCTGTTAAGCCCATCAGACGCAGACCTTTACTGCTGTAAAATAAAGAGAAAATGCAATGTTCTCCACTCTCCATCATGATAGAGTTTAATATCCGTTTGCTGCAATAACGTTGAGGGGGGGAAAAAAGGCGGGTTGATGTCTTGCAGCTCTGAAAGCACACGACGTAATGTTTTCACGATAACGGCATTTCGCGCTGGAAGAAGAAATCACCCAGACGTAGAAATGGGATGTGGAGAGTTTTTGCATTACGTTGGCAGAGGCTCCACATTACACGGTTTTCAGCAGAAAACCTGCATGGTTTTTATTGTGGTGTTGCTTTCCTTCATTCAAACTGAAGAGCCGATGGATCTGGAATGGGACCAGCATAAGGTCATATTCGCCTCATATCTGGGATACGAACACATATCCGACAAACTGCGAAGGCAGGACTCCAATAAAGATGATAGAGATTATCAGTCTTTGTCACTTTCATTGCTGTTGCAAGAAAACCGACAAAATGTCACATTTCTTTAAGTCATGAATTCCTTCATGCTTGTTTGATGTCAATTTTATGTAAATTATTTCTTAAAATTGATTAAAAATAGTGATTGTTCCATTGACAAATTATTTCACTTATAACAATAAATTTTTCCCATCTTATAAGTGAAATAATCCACCAATGGAAGTAGTACTTTTTCATCAATATTAAGGAATTCTTGACTTAAACGCCTATATATATATATATATATATATATATATATATATATATATATATATAGATAGCAGAAACATTACATTAATGTTAGTTTGGTGTCATTTCAAGTGTGTTAACATATTTGCAGAAACAGACATTGTGTTTTCACAGTGTGGACAGATTTTCGAACTGCTATTTAGTTTTGTTTTCTCAAAGAAAGGGAAACTTAGAGCAGGGATGCTCAAAGCGCGGACTGTGGTGTGTCTGTATGTATGTCAGGGGCCGCGGGGTCTGTAGCCCCATCAGAGGACCAGCTCCTCTGGGGGAATCCCAGCTTAGAAACACAGTCCCTCCAGCGTCCATTATCCTGAACCTGCAGTTCAGTATAATGATACAGAATCCAGCACAGGTGCTTGATGCAGATGGAGGCTTTATATTCTTATTTTTACAAAATTATTACCAATAAATTAAAATCTAGAAAGAGTCGACGTCTTTGTTGGACCCAAATCTGTTGAGTTCATTTATTAAAACCCTGCTTATGTTTTGGATCTGCAACTATTTACACAAACATTTCCAACCAGAATTTGGCTGTTTTGTTTTATTTAAAATATTAAATGATTCATTTATTGTTGAGCTGGTAAAAATAACTCTTTCTTCTATAAACAGAAACTGACTTATTGAAATAATAACTCCAAACAAGAAACCATGAATGAGAGATTTTAGATTAGAGACAATTTTTTGCACAGTTTCTTTCGATTTCTGGTGGCAAATTGATTTTGTGTCTTTAAAATGTTCAGATGAGCAGGAAGTGGAGCTGATGTTTTTTCTTCCCGGCTGACGGGTCGGGTCGATGTCATTTTCAATCTAATACAGATGAGATCGGTATCTTCTGGCTCCTCTATCACCATTTCTGTTTATCTGCTGCAGAAAAGTGCGTCATTCAGCCCAAAACAATAAACAATATCTGTGTTTATATAACCTCGCGAATAACTCAAAAGTTCGACAGCTCCAGGACGTCCTGCTTGAAATCACGATAGACCTCGAGCCGCGGCCCAGAAATTAAATCTGCTTTCGCGAGCCTCCACTTGAAAGCACCATATCTTTCTTTGAAGTAAAAGAAAAGAAAAGAGGAACGAAAGTGACAGTCTGTTCCCAACATGAAGCTGTTGCAGGAGACACGATAAAGCAGAGCGCCTAGAGCGCAACCCGAGGAAATGTTTATGGGGTTTTAGAGCTCTAAATAAATCAGCTAAGCTCTACCTTTCCCTTTTATTCCTTTCACTTCGCCATTTTCTGAAGGGCGAACGATCGCCGAGGGAAGCTTCATCGGTGACAGTAACGCTTTCCCATTCCTTCTGTTGTTTGTTGCATGCATTTCCTGTGCTAGTATTATTCTAACCACATATGTTTGTGGCGGGAAAGCAACATGCGTCATAATGTGCGTGGTCCCACTGCTGCTTTTACTTTGAGTGTGTGTGCCATGAAAGCCGGGGCAGCGAGGCCATATGGTACGCTCAGCGGACGATCCCATCCAGCAGGAACAACAGAGAGCGAGCTTCTCAGCGTTCAGGAAGGGGGCCAGAGAGCGTTCCCTCGGAGCCTCATTAGGGAATCTGGCAGCAGAAAGGAGGAGGAGGAGGAGGCGACGAAGGCAGCTGGTGGAAGAGGAGGATGGGATGTGTATAGGTATGTGTTGTTTAAGAACAAAGGCGGCAAAAGATTATGAAACCACGGAGCAGGAAAAACTGGGATTTAAAGGTGACCTATTACACATTTTCCCACAAAAACATTCTTGGATAATGAGATTTTAGTCTGCTCGGTTCTGCCTGTTTTAAGCTGTTTTAGGGAGTCTTGTCTCTTTAAATCCAAATAAGCCGCTCCTGGCCACGCCCCCAACTCAACTTTTACACTCGCATGAGAAAATGGCTGCAAACTGATGCACAATTATGCAGCCATATGTCTTTGAAAAGCATTAGTAGAGTCTACTGCACAACTAACAAGAATGCAGTCAGTGGTTTCTGAATGTTATGTCAACAACAAAACTCTTGTCTCTTCCAGCAGCCATTGTACAGCAGTGAAACTCTTTAAAGCTAAGTTTTTTTCTGGGCCCTTTTATGAACATATTTTCATATACATGCCTGTTATTTTATTTATAGGTCATATTTAAACTACTTACAGTCACAGTTTTCAGTTTTATCCTAATTATGCTCATAGTGCATTTGTCAATATGTAATACTTTAGATGGAGCTTGTGAACAAATAAGTAATTTTCCATTTGGGCTCAAGAAAATATACTTTATTCTATTCTAAAACCAGCTGATCAAACATGCTGGAGTTCCGCTTTGGTTGCTAGGAGACGGGCAGAACTCTGGCGGGGTTGCTGGGTAACGGGCTGGGGTTCCAGGGTTGCTAGGTGAGGGCCAGTGCCTGCTGATTTGAGACTTTACATTTGAAACGGCTCTTTTTCCAGACACCAAAGAAAAAAGCATTAACATATTGCAAAACTCCCCCACCAAGGTGGGTTTTTTAAAGCATTTTTTCAGTGTTTAGAAGCAGCAGAGACCCAAATGGAACAACAAAAACATGAAAAATATAAATTTTGTACAATAGGCCTGCCTCAAATGGAACATAGAAGAACATCTCAAGGCTTTCCTTTTACTCTGTTCAGCTTTTATTATAATTGTTTTCTTCCTCATGTCTTGATTTGCTCTGACATTCAAGCTACCATCTTTTTAAAAGTACGAACCTTCTCAAAGCGGTTCGGGTCAAACGTGGAGCCCCATATGATCCTGCTATACTGCTGGAAAATGGATGCGTAGAGAAATATTTTTATAAAACCTAAAGAAGTGAGGCAGTGATGATGTGTGTTGAGGAAGACGGTGGCTTCACGTGGGGCCTGAGACACACAGCTGGTTGCACAAAATGGTTTCGCTCCAACATCCTGGTTTGTGTTTCCGTGCTGCTGATTGTTGTGGTTCGCAGTTCAGCTTCCGCTAATTTACCAGAAGAGTCGTCAGACTCTTGGAACCCCCGGGGGTCAGGGAAGAGGTCGCTGATCCGTTTCAGCGTTTGCATGTCTGATTTGTAGCTCAGATCCAACAATGACATCACATCCAAAGATGGTCTTTTACAGCTCCAAGTGGGAAAACCAGTTTTAATCTGCAATTTATGCATTCAGTCACAAAGTAAGATGTTCACAAATGGAGGTCAACTGTGTGTACCTCTATGTGGTTTAATAGGACACAAACACTCATAAATAGTTTATACCTGCAATATTTGCTGCTTTATATTCATGGCAGCCACACTGGACAGTGAACTCTGCTAATGAGGGCTTCTTGTTGCATTTCTAATAGAGCTGAATAACATTGTCATGTAAGATATTGCTAATTTATTGTCCTATCAATATGGGAAATGACTGCGTGAGCTAAAGCTCACATTAGCTAATTATATACAGCTGAGGCCAGATAATTAAATTAACCGTATGAACAGAAGAAGCTCTTTGTTTCACTGTGTCAACATTTCCTGTTTCAGGTTAGTTGGGATTAGATTAGAGATTAGATTTGTATAGTTCCATATTGTTCACAAATCACAAAATTTCGGATTAACAGAGGAACACCTGTGTCTGTATTTTATGTAAACGCTCCAAACTTTTTCTTGATGGAAAGCTTAGTAAATATACCAGGACAGCAGGAGCAGAATGCAGATCTCCGTAAGGCTGGTTCGTCGTTTCGACACAAACTGAGAGGAGACTCAGCGTTTCCTGTTTTCAACCCCAAACTTTTTAATGTGCTGCCTTTGAATATCACTCCCTGTTTTTAAGTCTGTTTTAAAAACATATCTGCTTCCAACAGTATTTGACTTTTGAAGGAATCAATTTTCCCTTTGGGATCAATACAGTATATTTATTCCATTGTAAAAGCCAAACGAACTGGAGTTACGCTTTGGTTGCTAGGTGACGGGCGGAACTCTTCTGGGGTTGCTGGGCAACAGACTTGGGTTGCTAGGGGCATGTAGTTTGATGAAACTAAAACCATGATCTTAACCGTGGGAAATGCTGTCAACCCTGCAAAAACACAAAATCGTACCAAGGATTTTTAGTTTCTAGTGTTAATATCTCAGTATATTTGAAATAAGACAAAACTAGCTTAAAAGTAACTTTTCAGCAGTTAATAGTAGTTTGTTTTAAGTCAATAATTTATAATATTGGCAATAATCTCTAAATATCATAACATGAGAAATGTTACAAGTTACATAATCTGCTAGTACTTTTTAATCAATATTAATAACATTTTCACGTAAAACAAATCTCTTTATCTTGCTGAAAAGTTACTTGTAAGTTAGGTTTGTCTTATTGCAAGTGCACCAAAATATTTGCATTACGAACTAGCCCAAAAATGTTGTTTTTGCAGTGCGCTCCCTATTCTTGTTTTCTAAGAATTAATAGAAATTGCACAAATCAATAAATTCATGGCAAATCTACAGTCTGGGAGTGAATTTGGTGCTTTCCTAAAAACCTGAAAACAGATTCTTGTTCAGCTACCAATAGCAGAGATACAGAAACATCACAGGGAAACATGCATGTCCCGACTCTCAGAGCAGCACAAGGGGAAATACAGAAAGTGTTCAAAGGGAAGGAAATCTGCGCTTTGGAGCTGTAATTTAATAAATTGCTAAGTTACACCACAAACAAGACAAGAACTTTCCCTCTGGGGAGCCGTAATGAGCCAACCACTTCCTGTTTGGCTGCTATCTGCCTCTGTTAAACATCTGACTCTGGACGTTAGAGGCCTTATCTGCTCCTGAAAGGGTTAAGCAATTCATCTAAATCAAAGTCTATTATGGAGCTAAACATAAGACACAGTAAATTAATAGAATATAGTTAATTTAATGTACTTTGTGTGCTAAATTAGATAAATATGCATGTTTAGAGAACGTTAAAAAATGTTTAAAATCGACAGGAAATTTTAAAATATCACTTGATAATTATATGTTATTGAAAGATTGGAAGATTATTACCTGAACACCAACTATAAAGCCTTAAAAATTGCAAACATTTAAAAAAGACTCGAATAAATAAGTAATGCTAAGCCTGGTGGCCCGCCAGGCTTGTAATACACTAGAGGAAACCCTGGATGATGATAATGCTGCAATCATCGTTTGTCTTCCAACCCATCCATCCATCCTGTAATCCATCCATCTCTACTGTTTCCTGTTTCCCACTAAAGATGTCAGATTTTCTCTGACAGTAAAACAGAGGTTTGGCTGTTTTTACCAGAATCGAGTTCAAAATAAACCAGAAGAAGAAAAGGAAGCGGCTGAAACGATGGTTGATCGGCGGCGCTGCAGACGGCGCGCCCTTAAATCCTCTGCTTCCATCTGCGACTGTTTTCCTACAGGCGGGGTTGGAAGTGTCAGCTTTCACATTGATTGTATGTGTGGGAGTCGGAGATGCAAGCACATAACAAAATATTTATCTAAAAAAAAAAAAACACTTCAGTTAGCGGGATTCACTTCAAGTCCTGGGCTGGTGAACTTACACTGGGAATCTGTTGTGTGTTGCTCTTAATGCGCTACTTTCTATGCAGATTGTCTTTAAGTCACTATTGACTGCGCCGATTATTCAGCACAAGCGTTTTGAAAAGCAACCGAAGCCGCCATAAGTTGTTCTGGACGGTATTTTTATATAAACGGCGTCTAAAGAAGCCGAGGTAATAAACCCTCAGCATATCGTCAATTTCTGCTCTTAGCTCAATGTTTTTCAGCCACAGATTTTCCAGCTCTAAAGCTAAAGTGTGTTGTCAGATGGTAAAACAGTCCAGTGTTTACAGTTTATATTACCCTGAAGTTATCTGGGTTATTATATCAATAAAAACTGGTATTATTTTATTTTATTATTATGGCCCAAATTTCAGAAAACTACACCGAAAAAAACCAAGGAGTAAAATTTGCTGGGGAAAAACCCCCCCAGCATTTTTAGCAAATGTAAATACAATACTCATATCTAGTAAATTATACTAATACACAGCTAAAGATTATTGAATAAATGAGGTCAATTTTGCTTCAACAAAATGTTACATGGACTTTATCAAAATAAGAGCAAAATATCAACGACATTCTTGTTCTGTTAACAATCGGCCATTTTTAAAGTTTTTATACTCAAGTTAGCCATTAATCAATAGATGAATTAGGTGACGGTTATTTCAACACTCGATTAATCACAATTAATTCAAATAATCGTTTCGTCTCTAGTTGTTTCCATAAGCTAGTTTGGAAAATGGGACACTGCAGTTTCGTCCAACAACTTCCTGCCGTTTTGTAGCAGAGTGTGAGCTAGGAAAAGCCTTGTGTTATTGGGATGTTACTCCCAGCGGGCCGCGCAGTTGAAAATAAGTGCACTGCAAAGTCAGGCACTCGGATAAAAGCCCACTATATTTAGCATTTGGAAGTGGAGCAGTGATGTTTGGAGCTGAACATAAAATACAGTGAAGTGATGGATGTATTTTTGTTCTCCTCTGTGATGCTGCCTGTCCATATTTACTCTGAAGTGTGAGCGCCGCTATGTAAATCTGCGTCTGTGTTTATTCTCATGCGCGTTGACAGCCACCAGCTCCCAAACAGTCTAACTGGAGATTGAGTCTGAAATCCCGCTTTGATCCACACATGTTCCCCTCCTGAACTCTCTCTCTCTCTCTCTCTCTCTCTTTCTATCCATCCATCCATCCTCTCCTTCTGTCTCTGTATCTGGAGCCTCATCTTTTCATCACATCAATATTTCCTGCTGTTTACTGCTGATGTCTGAATGTTTTGTCTGTATTTGTGTGTGTGAAGTGTGTATCGGTCCTGACTGGTCCTGGTGTTTCCGTGCGGAGGGGGGGGGGTCCGGTCCAGAGGCCCACAGCCCGGTGAAACCAGACGCACCTCTAAGTCAACCTGACACCCTTTTGTTTGTGTTTTATGTCCCTTTGCGTTCTCATTTGGTCTGCACCTCAGCGGCCTTCAGTCTGCCCTCAGAGACTCGTAAAGCAGCTTCAAAATGACTCATTTGGTTTATCACCTGGCAAGGCTAAAAAAGCAACTTTAAATCGGACAGCCTGGCCATCAGTCAGATGGGAGGCTATTTTTTCCTCCCCAGGAATGTTTGAAATGTAGCATCACATTTTATGACGTGTTTGTTGGTAGCGTTGAAGCTGCAGTTTGTTTGTTTTTTAAACATTTTTGTTGAAACTCTCACCATTTTGTGACGGTATAATATTGCAAAAACACCAAATGATAACAGGTATTTTTATCTAGTTTCTCGTGCAAACATCTTAAAACACGTGAAATAAGACAAAACTCATTTACAAGTAACTTTTTAGCAAGATTTAGAAGCTTGTTTTAAGTAAATAATTCCTTAATATTGATGAAAAAGTTCTTCTTTTGGCACATAGATTAACTCATAAAATGGGGAGAATGTCTTGTTATAAGTTAAATAATCTGCCAATTAAACTAATACTTTTTCATCAGTAATAAGGAATTATTTACTTAAAACAAGCTTCTAAATCTTGCTAAAAACTTACTTCTAAGTGAGTTTTGTCTTATTTCAAGATGTTTGCAGAAGAAACTAGACAAAAATACCTGGTAAGATTTTATATTTTGCAGTGTAGACAGTTAATCCATGAAAAGATTAATTTCGATCTATATGAGCTACTGTTGCTGTCTGAAGAAATGCGCTGCTCTTGGTGAAAAACAACCAATTAGAGCCAGGAGGCGGGTCTTAGCACTGTCAATCAACCTCATGGACTCGCTAATAAATCTAAGAGAAACAACTTACTGTTATAGGAACAGTTTAACTAGCTTTAGCATCCAGTACAGTCTCTGCTAACTGTAGCATTAGCAGACAGCAATGGGTAGAAGGTTGTCATTGAGAGTGATTGACAGCGCAAAGACCCGCCCCCTGCCTCTGATTGGTTGTTTGTAGTTCGCGCGCACAAGCAGAAGAGCTTGATTGTTTTTACAGATTTTCTGTCTCATAAACTGTCATAACATAGTGACGGTTTCAACAAATTTGCAAGAAACGATGTTTTATTCTAAACGTTACATGCTGCAGCTTTAAGGCTTCAGACACCAGCGTGCGTGTCGTCAACCCTGCTGTCGTACATCTGATCTGCTCAGAGATCTGTTCGGTTGTTGCTTCTCTTTCTATTCATTTTGAGCTCTTTAGATTTAATGACATCAGAAAGTTGGCAAGAACCCACAGCATTTAATAAAAATTTAAACGATTGTGGGCACCGGAGCTCCAGCGCCAGAGCAATTTGTTAATTATGATCCAGATGCACTTAGCCTTTTATTTTTTCCTTCCCTTTTCATTAAAAAAGCATGATTTTATCTAGCTGTGCAGATTTACCAAATTATTACGTTAAACGTTGGAAAAACGGAACTTTCTATGAAAATGTCATTTTCATAGACATTTATTATGTCTCCATGAAAAAGGCTTTTGTTTCATTAAGTCAAGCTAAACTTTTTCTGTTTAAGGTCATTAAGGATTAGCAAAAATAGTTTTCTATCCAGAACTTTTCTATGAAACGCTCCAAAACCTTGACTTTGTTGATCTTATGCACTTTGTAACTGATTTGTTGACATGATTGGGACCATTTTCCACTGGCAGACATTTATGCCCAGGCTTTAGCTTACTGGATGATATTTAGAAATTTCCCTTGTTTTTTTTGTTCCCAGATGTTAACATTGTGGCCAAAAAATAACATTTTAGTGACTTAACCACTTGTTCTTGTCTCCAAAACCAAATATCTTTGTTCCAGAAAACATTTTAAACTGTTTTTTTTGTTGTTTTTTTTTTAACGTTGCTTTTGGAGAACCGGCTTCTTCCTTACTGAGCGGCCATTCGACTCCTTTCACTGTGAATAATGAAACTCTCACCAGTTTTTGGCAACATCTTCACAAAATAAATAACTTTTTCTTTTTCAATAATAAACTAATGTGTATTGTTTTAATTAAAGCATTTTTATTGCAAAGGTGGAAAAGTTAGGTTTTACGGGTTTGCCTCGTTAAAGAAAAGGCATCCAGTTTTTAGATTTATTTAGGTTTCAACTAGGAAAGAAAAAGGGAAACGATCTGGTCAGTTTTGAGCAATAAATGTTTTGAGATGTGGACCTTACAGGAAAAACAAAAAGCTTGGTGAGTTAAAGACAAATACTTTAAGTTGTAGCTAGTATTTCCTATTGCAAAAATATATTTTAGTTAAATATCGTATCGTTTATCATTTCTCGTGATATTTTCACCTGTACATTTTAACGTCTTTCATCTAATACATGAACGAGCGAACCTTCGATGCTCAATGAAGACATTTTAAGCTTCTTTTTGCCCCCACACACACTCTTCAAAGACTATCTCCCTCGGATGAAACAGTGAAACAAAACATAAAAAAGACCAACAGTTTTCATTACAGCAGCTAATTAAATCAGCCACACTTTAAGCAGTTCAGCTCAAGCGCATCTTTTATGTCCTGCACGCCCTTCGCCTGTGTTCCTGTTTTACTGCGAGTATCACTGCGGGCCGCTCATTGTCTGCCTAATCCCAACCAGCTTTATTTGTGTGAGCATTTGTAAGGCCTCCGTCTCGGCTTAGCGTGACTTAATGCCGCAGAGAGCAGAGCCACTTCTCTACCTTTGATCGGCAGTGGGAGCGAACGCACGGCTAAGACCACACCAGCATCTCCAGGAAGTCTCCCATCCTTCCCTCTCACTCTTATCCTTCCTCTATAATCTCAGCTGCTGCTTCTTCTTCTTCAGGTTTTTTTTTTTTTTTGCAGTGACACAGCTGCACAAAAACCTCCCACATGTCTCAGCGTCGAGGTGCAGCGAACCGTCACATCCAATTCCACGCGGCCGCCCGGGTTTCATGACATAACCAGACAGTGACGGAGGGATCTATAATTTTCCTCCTGCTACTTTATTTTTATTTATTTATTTTTCTTTTTAAGACTTCTGTTTCCGTTCCGTCGGCTGAAATGGGAGCCGGAGGGAATACCTCGTATTTATCCCCAGCTGCTGCTCTGTTTTCTGGTGTTTCTATGAGAACAGAATCGCCTCCTTTGGTTCGATACTAATCACCCAAACCGCAGGTATTTTCCCTCAATGTGAAGCGAAAACGTTGGAATCGCAATGAGAAACAAATCAATTAATCGCATGATCAATTAAAACGACCTCAGTCATTTCCATTTGCAATAAGTTTGCTTTTGAGACGTGGACCTTTGAAGCTTGGTGAGTTAAAGACAAATACTTTATGTAGTAACCAAAGCACGTCTACTAAAGTAGAAAAAACTTATGTTTTGGTAGAAAAATAAGTTTTGTTCAGATTCTGTTCAGAGAAACTTTGTAGTTAATTTTATCTGTTGTTTTTTTATTGTTTTATTAAAATGTCTTGAATTGAAAGTTTATGGATCTTTGAGAATGTGTTGCTGCATTTTCACACCAATATATTACTTCACCACAGTCTTAAAAAAGCAATAATAATATTATTGTTTATTGCAATAACTTCTGGGACAATTGGTGACAAACCCAAATTTTCATCTACTACCTGATGAAAATTAGTAACTACTAGCAACTGCTGGACACTACCTGTCATCTTATTATTATTATTATTATTTACTCTGTGTGTATAATCCGTTCATGACTCTGTTCAGTCTGACTTCAGCCGGGCTCCAGGCTGCTCAGCTCCACACCGATTAGTCATTCGACGTTTTACTGCTCCGCTGCGTTTATTTTTAAAAATGCTTCCAATTTCTCTTCGTGCTGGCAGTCCCGTCCGCGCGCTCATGCCAAACGGCTGAGGTTAGAGCAGGCCAGATGATGTAATGATGCAGATTTTTCCAGTCAATCACATGGGAACCGGCTAAGCAGAGCCTTGGAGCAGCACAGACACCCGTTTAAATGTACCATTTTTCGCAGCGTTACGACCACAAACTGCAGTTTACTTTTATATGCTAGGGTTGCAAAAACACACAATCGTTTTGTTTAGTTTCTAGTTTAAATATCTCAGTACTTGAAATAAGACAAAACCAACTTGCACGTAACTTTTACACAAGAAACAGGAGCTTGTTTTTAAGTCACTAATTCCTTAGCAGTGATGAAAAAGTTCTACTTCCAGTGGTAGATTATTTCACTTATAACATGGGAAAATTTCTGCTACAAGTGAAATAATCTGCCAGCGGATCTACAACTTGGTTGCTAGGTGACGGACTGGGCTTGGCTGATGTTGCTAGGTAACGGTGCAGTGCCCCTTGAATTTGAAATAAGTGAAAAAAACAAATCTGCCAGTGGAACTTTTATTGTCAATATTAAGAAATTATTGGCTTAAAACAAGCTCCTGTATCTTGTGGAAAAGTTACTTGTAACTTAGTGTTGTCTTTTTTTAAAGTTGATCTCGAAACTAAACCAGAACCACTTGGTAAGATTTTGTGTTTTTGCAGTGCAGCGTGTTGGAGTAGCTCTGTTACGTTACTCCTGATCTGTTCTTTTTGTAGACTTTGTTCATATTTTTGCCTTTAAACCTTCTGGTTTTGGAGTAACAGGATTTTTCTTCTCTTACTTTTTCACTTTTGGGACCAAAAACTGAAGTAATTCCTGAACTATGACCCCAAATCCCAGAGGAATAAAAAAGTAGGAACTACAAACCACCTCTTCCATCCATGATATCCCAAACTCCAACATCTCTCTGCATTGCTTTCTAATCACACGGCCACAGAGAAATTTAAAGAGCGCTTTCTAACCCCTGATGAACATGTTACTGTGGAATATCATCTCTACTGCCCGTATTTTGATCTGTTAGCATGTCATGCTAGTCATGAAACTGTCATACAGCACCAATCTTCAGTCAGAGGCCTTTTCAAATATGTTGCGAGACTGACTTCTACCCTTACTGCCCAGATGATTTGAGTTACGACAACTGTGAACCATGGAAATGCAAGGAATCCAATGGTTAAAAGAGGATCCCAGTTTTCCAAAACTTAGATCTCCAAAACAAAAAAAATAATTGATGAAATTAAGTCAATACCATGATATATCACGATAGACACTTGATCAGTATCAATAGGTAATACATTCTAATAGAATATGCGATACATAGAATATTCACTGAACTCCAATCCAGAACCGCACGGCATTCTGGGAGATGTAGGCAGAGGAAATACTTTAGTTGCTCAACCTCTCACAAGCAAAGTTGGTGGAATCAACTGACTCACTCACTCTTTGGTTACCCAGCAACTCACTCACTCTTTGGTTACCCAGCAACTCACTCACTCTTTGGTTACCCAGCAACTCACTCACTCTTTGGTTACCTAGCAACTCACTCACTCTTTGGTTACCCAGCAACTCACTCACTCTTTGGTTACCCAGCAACTCACTCACTCTTTGGTTACCTAGCAACTCACTCACTCTTTGGTTACCCAGCAGCAGTTTAAGGTTTTGCCACCGTTCCTCAAACCGTTTTAAAAATAAAAACCGAAACAGCATGGAGTGAAAACTGGATAAAAGCGGAAAGGTCACACCACCAGTTTGGCAGGAACAATAAATGGATGAATAATTTTTGGTATTGTCTGATAGGAAACGTAATAAGTTTTTCGGCTGTATCGCCCAACTTTGTGTTGAACTTTCACATAAAATCCCAATAACATACATTCAGTTTGTTCTTGTTCAAATGTTAAAGTTAAGCAGCCATAAATAAATGTGACATCAGAGGCTATAATGTTTCTACTTGTGGGTTGTAGCAGTTATGTATAGCTGCTCGCTCACGTTCCCACAGCATCCAGCTTGTTTTGCTTAGGCTTTCATCCCTAAATAAACCAGTGGAAGTCCAGTTGCTGTTGCTCAGTGTGTTTGTCTCTCGCCTCACTGGAGCGAGAGTGCGCGTTGACGGGCCGCGTGTTTACCTTCCACCGCAGCTATAGGCCGGCCGTGTCTGAAGCCGGTCCTGGACGGAGACGGGAATGAGAGCGTGAGCCGAGGTCGATAGATCAGAGGGGGAGCAGGTGGAGGCTGCCGCTACAACCCCCCTCTGTCCCTTTTCATCGTGGCAAAGGTTGGGAACAACTGCAGGAGGCATTCCAGCATTCCTCTGCGGCCAAAATCAGAGCAGACGAAGCCGGTGCCTGGAGATCCGGGCGCCGCCAGGTTATTTCTAGAGCTGCAGCAAGTGGTTACCTCAGTGATCAATTATTCTATCAATTACTCTGGTGATTAATCGTATGGGGAAAAATGGACACGTTCCTCAGAATGTTTGGGAGACCCATAAAAAGATGAATATAAACAAGTAATTTCATTTCTTTTTTAAGTAAGAAAATAAACATTTTATAGCCTGAACACAGCATTTCTTTAGTGAATCTGGGAGTTTTAGCTAAAGCATATTTACAGACAAAAGTGTTTTTATCGCCAATGCAGAATGTGCAGTTATGGCTCACTTACTGCTCTAAATATGTTTTTTTTTTGTTTTTTTTCTCCAGCAAATATTAGTTTTCAATAATCGATTGATTTGTTTAAGCCCTAGTGTTTTTTTTTTTCAGCAAAAGGCTTTTTTTTTACTAATAAATTAATCATGATTGATCAACTTGATCATTTTCATCTATTTTTTTCAGCAAAAAGCCATTTTCTGAGTCCATATTCTCCAGTTAACAATTTGTCCATTACTGAATTAGACGATCACTTCACTTGTTTCAACCCTAGTGATTTTCCAGTAAAAGTCCTTTTTTTGATTCTATATAACGATTAATCTGTTACTGAATTAGTTTATAATGATTTCAATAATTGATCTGATTAAACCACCTTTCTTATAAAAGATATAAGATGAATATAATCAAATCATTTCTTTTTTTTAATAAGTAAATCATAATTTCTTAGTTAAAATGCAGTAACAGCATTCAGCATGAATCTGAAACTAAAACTTTTTCTCCTGAGGAGTTTTTTTTTGGCTAAAACATAATTATAGACATCCATGTTTCTATCTGAAATGCTACTAGCATATATATATATATATATGAAACATTTTTGGCTTAATTTCTACTCTAATTATGTTGTTTTTCAGCAAATGTCCTTTTTTTTTTTTTTTTTTTTAGTCTATAACCTCCTGTTTACGATTAATCAGTTACTAAAGTAGTTTATTATTTAAAAAATTGATTAATCACAATTATTTACGATTAATCGTTTCTGCCAAAGGTATCCCAAAGCTGAAAGCTGTTCTGGATGTCCCAGTTGAAGCCAAATGTACTGCAAATGACCTTTTTCTTTTTTGTAAACTCCAGCTAATGATTAATCACAATCAATCATGATTAGCTCTGCTTATCCCAGCACATGGGCTGAATGATGTCCCAGGTGAAGTCAAATGTCCTGCCTGCATCATCTCATAATCTCAAATTGAAAATATTCCCTGAAATCAAAACTTTAAAAAAGTGACTCGATGTTTCAGAGCTTTAATGGTTTCCTGTGCAAGTTGAGGTGAGAACGTAGCGTGAGCAGAATGAGTGCAGGGAAACAAGTCGGGAGTGAGCTGAGGCAGCAGATAACAGGCTATCAGGGAGCTCACACGCTTGTAATCCACCCTGTGATAGCTTCAGCTTTAACGTATCAGGCAGAGACCAGCACGGATTTCCAAGTTCCTCGGTGCTGAAGCCTTCTAATGCGATGCTTTTTTATGACTTTTCTGCAGCGTGCTGCGTTCTCTTTGCTGTAATTGGCAGCTCATTCCTGCACCAGGCTCCCCTTAAAACTGGTTTAATGCACAGCTCTTTATGTGTAACAAAGGATTTATTTTTATTACAGGAGAGGTCTTGATGACGTGCAAGAATTTAAAATGTCAGCTCTAATCTCTCAATCTATTTCCAATATCTGACATTTATTTTCTTAATTCAATTAAAAACATGTTCGGGATATTATGAGGGAGGTGCAGCTCCAGGGAGCTGAAAATCTCAAAAATATGGTTCCCATTTCTCCTTTATCATTTTTTTCTGCCTTGTGGTTGCATTGCTTTGCAAAGATGCTGAAGGCCTGCATAAGAAAATGAGGAACGAGACCAGAACCGACGTGTGTGTGTGTGTGTGTGTGTGGGGGTGTGCGTGTGCGTGTGTGTGTTTGTGTGTAGGGCAGAGTGGGAGAGACTGAATGATTTATGAAGATTGATGGCTCACTGTGCCGGGCTAAAGCAGCAGTACATCAATGTGGGAGAATGTCACTCGGTCCTGGAGGATTGTGCACACAGCCTGACGGGCTGTCTCATAATTTTAGTTGTTTTTGCTGATGCAGGATCAGCAAACAAATGTGTATCGTAATGAAATGTACCGAGTCCATGCAGCTCTGCTGGAGCTGTAACTTAAACGAAAGGCGCCTTGTGTCAGGATCAGCTTCTTACCTCCAGTATCAGTTTGCTCACTTGATTCAGTATTTATGGGTGAATTCACACCAGACATGTTTAGTCCGCTTTAGTCAAACTCCAGTTCGTTTTTCTAGAAAGTGCGAATTCCAAAAAATCGAACTCTGGTCCACATAAAAACATCAAGTGAACTCTGGTGCAGTTTGAATTCATTTATGAATGCCAAGCGCTCCAAAAGCAGGAAGTAGTCTATAGCGCAAAGCATTCTGGGTAAATGGAACCAAAACAAACATGTGAGTCTGGCACATGCTGGAAATGGATCAAAGTATTTTTAAGAAATCCTACAGCCTCTAAAATCTGACGCCACTCCATGTTTTTTTTCACATTTCGTAAAGAAGGAAGTTTTCTTGACCCAATAAATGTTGTTGGACGATAAATTGTACCAGATGTTATTGCGATAAATTATAATATTGTCATTTCAAGACAGTTTTCAAGTAATATAAAAATGGCATAATAATACAAGTACACAGATCAAGCAACTTTTTTTATATATATATATTTAACTTTGGAATTGGAAGACATTTTAGGTATCTGAAATAAACAAAACAAACGACAAATAAAATTTGTACTGAAGCCTCTATAAACAAAATTGCCTTTCAGATATTGGCCAATTGAGACCAAATTACCAGATTGAAACCTTTTGTTAGATACACGAGAAACAACCATCGTTTTTGTTTATTGTACGATTAATTGGTGTTTTGCTTATTATGACAGACTTACTTGTCGTTTCCGTCAGTGTTTCCTGGTGCAGCACCACCACAGGCAGGGAGGGGAACTGGTTTTTCAAAAGTTTTGGTCCATTTTACAAACACAGTTTGAAAGCAAAGCGCACCACCTAAAAATAACTAAAAGAGAGATTTATTCACGTTTAAGTTACTGTTGTTGATTTAAATCTAACTTTGGGTTGACATCAGTTAGAAATACTGATAACTTAAATTTTACACCAGGTTTCAGCAACTCCCAATTTAAATGTTGATGTCAATGTTGCTCTACGCTGTTGACTGTTTGCATTTCAGGGATGTTTACATTGAAAATGGTTAAATTGGTTGAAAATGTTGATCCAAAATTGCACAACAGTTGAGAGGCTTTTGGAAAGTTGGAGTGATTGTTGGGTTTACTCGTGAAATAACCTTCAGTAAGAACGCTTTCTAAAACGTTGTGGCGTTTGCTCCGGAGGCTAAAGTCAGCCATATGCTGCTTTGCTTTCCTTAACGATGTTCTCATGGGTGAATTGCGCTCCGAGTTTGCGCAGCATGACTCTACTCACTGACTGTTAGTCCACAACATTTCTGTACAGCTACTCATCTACCGAACGCAAGCAAACAAACACAACAAACCTCCATTTCACATAAACGAACGTTTTTAAAAGGCAACAAATGCAGTGCTGAGGTCTGATCATTTCCAACAATCGCAGCTATTTATCTTAACTCGGAAGGGCAATTATACGAAGATAATTACTTTGATGTGCAGCAGGAAGCTTGAGGTTTCACTCATGCATGCATTAACAAGTTCAGACTGTGTAAACTACTCCTGACTTGGCCCAATTATTCTCACAGGCCTGGGAAAGCACAGAGACGGATGGTGTTTGATGAGGAAATGGAAAGTGGAAATCTTTGTTGCCAGAAAGCCTCTTCTTCTTATATGAAGAGGCCTGTAAAGAAAGCGCTTTAGGCTGCGTGCTTTTGGTTTTTATCTCTTAGTTCTTTTCAGTTTGCACTTGAAACCATACATTTACAAACCCTGCATGAAAACACACACAAAACCTCTTTTTTTCTCACTTTAAATCGACCAAACTTTTCACATTTGGTGCAACTGGAGCTTTCGAAGCGATTTGTGTTTCTTAAACGACACAGTAAAATAGCTGCTTTTATTCACTCATAATCAGGAAAAATGTTTTTATAAATTAAAAAATCTGCCAGTAGAACTAGAACTTTTTAAATTGGTATTGAAGGTTTTTCTTTCCTTAAAACAAGCCCCTAGTATGTTAGTTTTGTCTTGTTTCAAGTGTACTAATATATTTGCACACTTGATTCACTTTGTAAGTTTCTGATTCGCTTAATTCACAACAGGTGAGTCAACAGAAGGAGATATTTTTAAGGCACCACATCAAACATCTTTGTGGCTCCATTAAAAATCTAAAAGATTTTATGAGAACAGCATGAACCAAATCTCCACAGGTTTGGAAAGAAACTTCTTGTGATAAAAAGAAATGTTCAAATCCACCAGAATACAAAAACAAAAAACGGTCTGATGCTCTTAAGAGTAATTTTTGAAGAGCCACTCAGAGATGAAGAAGCCAAAACAATCCAAAAAGGAAGAATACTGGTTAAAAATATGCTTTACTTTTTAAATAAGTACCATGCAGTCTAATTGAACTAAAATAAAAATGTTTGTCCATTATGGCAACATCTTTAGCAACCAGCTGAGAAATAGCTGACCTTTCACTCGGACAATGACTCTAAATATCAATCAATCAAGTTTATTGGTGTTGCACATTCAGCAGTGAGGCTGTTCAAAGAGCTTCACATCATAGAAACGTCATGAGAAACAAAAACAAAACTTTACATGTTGTCAAGTGCAATCATCAAAGTTATCAATAAGTATCAAATATGTTGGTCAATGATTCATTTATAGTTTTGTTCTTAGCTTTCATAGAAAGTAGCTCAATGTTTCAGCCCTTTTGCAGTTTTATTGAAGTTTGTTCCTCACTTGGTTGCATCAGGTCTGTTTGAAGGAATGGGCCCAAATCCCAGCAAACGATGGAGAAAAGATGGTTGAAGAAAATTTAAAATGTTTGACCCGAATCCTGCAGCAGTTTTACCAAATACTACAGAAACACTGAGTTCCTTTAGGTCCAAACATTCACCTGCTCAGGTGCTTTTGAACTGTGATAAAGTTAACATTGACCAACAATGGCACTTTACAAAATGTAATGTTTACTGGTTGACTGTTACAAAGCATTTTGAACTGCCTTGTTGCTGAAATGTGCTATGTGAATAAACCTGATTGGCTTATTTAATGAAATGTATGTACATTTCTGACTGTGAAGAAAATAATGAAGATATTTCAGGTTATTGTTGAGACATTTAGCAAAACAAAAAATTCTGGTGATCAAGTTCAGTCCTGTTTGGACAGCGAGAAACAAAACGATCGTCTTTTTATACAACGTATGCAAATATCTGTCTTGGAGATGTTTCGCCTCATCCGTTTTGCTTCTCCTTGCTTTTCTTTACATAAATATATTTTCTAGATGGATCCATTTATCTGCTGGCTCCAGTGTTCCAGAGTGTGATCCTGCTCTCGTCGTCTCTTAGGTTTGATAAGTTGCGGGATGAGGGGCCCGGGCCCAGCGAGGCGCTTCATGTCGGAGGGAGTTAATGTCCTGGCATACGGAGGGGAATGAATTAGGTGCTAAAGATAAGCGTGTTGCAAACCAGCCATGTTCAACATCCAATCTCATCACAGGAGGAAAGAGGCAGCTGAGTAAATCAGAAGTTGTAAGAATGTATGGAAGGTCGTCATGCCAGGTTTGTAATGGATCTCTTTGACTGTTGGGCGTGGACGGCCGTAAACAACTGCACCTTTTCCAAATCTCCCCTCCCTTCTTCTTCTTCTTCTCCTACTCTTGATCATTTATCCCCCATACGCACGCGTACGCGAGCTCTGGCACCTGGGGAAATGAAGATGGATGATCAGCAGGGCGGCGAGAAGCTCAGGAGATAATACAGCAACATTTATGGCCACCTATTTAAGCAAAAACACATTTCACACACCCCACTGTGCCTTATCTGGCTTGTCGTGGAAAATGGATGCGCTTAGCTTTGTGCCGCTGCTTGTTGGTCGTGTTTAAACCATTTGGCTCATTGCAGCCGGTGAGCTTTAACTGTTTGTAAGGAGGAAATGTGCTTATAAAACCTGTCTAAAAACATCTTACACTTTGTGATAGTTGGGGCATAAACAATTAATCGTAATTAATCAGTTGCTAAGATAATTGACTTGATTTAGGATGCGATTAATCAATTAATCATTAACTAGAGTTAATTGAAAGCCTTTTTCTGAAATAAACTCAACATATTCAGAGCTGTAATTAATGCAGAACTGTACAAAAAATGTCTGACATAAAAACAATTTTTTATGTCCTCAAGTTTTTTATGTCGACTTGAGGAGACTTGAGGTACTCCTCAAGTCGTAAAGTTTTAGCTTCACCAGGTTCAGATTTACTAAAGAAATACTCTAGTATTGCATTTTAGCCAACAAAATGTTTTTTTTCTTTTATATTGTTTCAAATACTTGGGTCGTTTATGGAAAAAAAAAATCTGATTAATCGCCAGAATGATCGATTAATCGATTACTGAAATAATCGTTACTTGTGTATGGTAGCCTAAATAAATATTTTAAATGTGTTTTCCTGGGAAGCACACAAAATTTTATTTATTTGCACCTTTTTACTGTATGAAAAAATACATAAATCATAAAAAAAAATGTAATGCAGAATTTTTCAATCATCAGAATAATCGATCAAATGATTACTTGAATAATCATTAGTTGCAGCCCTACTTGTATGTAATAACCTAAATAAATATTTTAAATGTGTTTTTCTAGGAAGTACATAAAATTGGTCTTTTGATGATTGCACTAAAAAGCAGCCGTAAAACATTCCTTCATCTTCATCCAACAATATAAAAACCCAAACGAACGCTTTAAGAACCAGAGAAAGGAGCTTATTAATCACATCTGGGGCCTGTTGTACTGACTGAGCTCCTCAGAGAAAGATGCTTCATTAATACCAGCCCACGAGAAACCAGGCTAACAACACACACACACTGTAAACTGATCACATATGCGTCAGACGCATGTTAAACGGCGAGAGCGATCATGCAGACACACTCCATACTGCTCTGTCCTAACCTTTGCTTGTGCATCGATCTTCGCCTGGCAGGCACTTGTCCATGCATAGAAAATGTCTACATCGATAATCATCAGCACGCGCACGCGCACCGAGGCAGAAGGGTGTCTGTTTGACTTATTTATTTATTCAGCAGCCGCTTCTGTCCAGGTCAGGTCGTCCCCAGCAGCTTAATGGACACCAGGCTCTGCTGCATGGAAACATTAGCCAGCCTGAGCGCCTCGCTGCGTGTTTTCGGACTGACAGCCGAGAAGCAAACACACACACTCTGTCACACACACTCCTGAGGCAGGGGCGACTCTGAAATGCTCAGGCTGCTCGTCTGCAGCTACCGTTTGATGTTTTTATAGCAACTCCCAGCCTCTCTGTGGCGTTCCCCGGCTGACCTCGCAGGATGCTGCAAACCCACACAAACACTCAGTGGGAGGCAGAAACACTGGGATAAACCCAAGCACAGAGGAAGTGTCTGATTGGACGAAACCAGAGGAAGTGACCGAATTGGCTTCCTGTTTTGGGGGTGTTGCGTTCCCTGAACAATAAATGAGGTGTGCCGAGGAAGTGAAAGCTGAAGTCATTAACTCGCACATCACGCTGGTATGTGTGTTTTGGTTGTTCGTTCTGGATCTAGTTTAACCAAACCAAAAGAGTTGGTTCGGTTTTTAAGCATCACATTGCAGCACACAGAGTGCAAGTCATCACCTGCGTTTTCGTTGATCATGTAATTGCGCAAATTGGAATTACAAAAATAAATGTTCAGTGGAAACAGTGAAATTTTGATTAAACGTTTTGTGCTAGGAAGATGTAATTTTTTGGAATTGGGTGTATTTCTCAGAACTGCAAACGGAACACTTTTTTGCATCATGAGTCGTGATCAACAACCGGATGTTGCTACTGGCAGAAACGTTGAAGAAGACGACAGGAAGTGGTATCAGGATGATGGCGGACATGTTTATTAATGACGTATCGTGTAAACGTATTCACATGTGATTTTAATTGTGATTCTTCTTTAATGGAAGCACAACAGTTGCAAAGTTGTATTTTTGGGTTATCGACAAAGTTTTATGCACATTTGCAATGGAGACGCAGCAACTGTTTAAAATTATCTCCAGTTCAGAAAGGACATAGACATGGAAACAGTTGTATTTCTAGACTTTATTCCCTATCAAATTGCATGAAAGATTTATCCACTCAGTTGTTTGCATTCTTGAAAACTCTGGAATCAATTGATCAAACTTTATTTATGCAGCACTTCTTGTACAAATAAGACTAAATGAACACTTTAGTAATTGAGTAATCTATCGGTTATTCTTACGATTAATCGAGTAATCAAATAAAAACATTTTATAAAATAAAACTTTGGTAAATTTAGCATAGCAGCGATGTTGCCAAAGAAGGACGAAACAGGTGAGGGCAGGTGCCTCTGCAACTATTGTTTTAGTAATGGATTAATAACTATCAATTATTCTGGAGATTAATCGATTAATCAAATGGAAAAAATGGCACATTCTACATATTTTTCATTTAACCACATACATCTTTTTTATACAGTACTACAAATATATTTAACGATGAATATGAAGAAAATCCTTTTTTCAAAATTTTTTTTTTATTTTCTCACTTCAAATGTAATGCTATAGAAAACTGGCATTTAATATTTATATTTATCTTAATGCAACATGTGTACTTCGTTGTACAGTTTTGGCTTAATTACTTCTCTAAATATGTTCAATAAATGGCCTTTTTTTGATTCTGTGCACTCCAGTTAACAATTAATCACGATTAATAGCAATTAGTCACGATTAATCAGGTCGATTAATTGTGTCAGCCTGTGATTACTGATCTTTGTAACTTTTCTTCAGCTTCTCGTTTTTCACCTGTTCAGAAAACGTTGCGGTGTTTCCCACAGATGTGAGAGGAAGCTGCGGTTTGTGAAAAGCTGAGCACCTGCTTCCACGCAGCGGAAATACAGAAATAAGTCGGTTTGCATTTCTTATGAGAAGAAGTGCAAACCCAGCTGCTTCATTTCTGGGAACACTTCGACGTTTTAGGTGTTTGGGTTCTCCTTTTAAAATGTAATTCAGCTTGAACTCGTGTGCAAACTAAAAAGGAAGTCTGGTTATTTAGCATTATGCAGATCTCAGCAGGAATCAGGGCGTAACGTAAATAAAACCCAACACTTTAACTATCCAGGTGTAAAACAGGGAAGAGTTGCTTGAACTTTCTACGTTTGATACAATGTCGCGGTAAATGTTGATCTGAACCTGGCAGCACATTATCAGCCCATCTGTCTCCTGATGTTGCTCTGCTGCTTGTAGAAACCTCCAGGCCAGAACATTATGGAGCCCCTAATGGACCTTTCTAATGGATTTCAGAAAGAGAAAATATAAAACATATCATTGCAGCGTCGTGCGAAGCCCTGTTTGTTTCAGCTTTGATTCAGTTTTAATAAGAATCTTCATAATCTGAAGCTTTCACTGATCATTTTCCCTCCTGGTTTCTTCTGTTCGATCTCTAGTGGGTTAGACTGATATGAGATGTTTGGGCTTCCTGTTCCGGATGTAAACATGACGGTGCTCAGAACGCTGGCAGCTTATCACCAACAGCGATCTATGCAGAACAGACACGTTTGAGATATCAGGAAACGCTTAAAAACAGAAGCAGATCGATGATAAATGAAGTTAATATCACTTAAATTATTAACTCCTTTCATAAACCTTAGAGCTTGAGATGTTGCTTTTGGGATAAACGTTCGAAAGCAACAAGATGAATATTTCCGTTTTCTGATCAAATATGACTTTAATGTACCATTGGTCTTGATGTTTAAGGTAAAGTTATTTCATTTATGTAGCACATTTTCAGGAACAAGGAAGTCCAAAGTGCTTTACATCATAAACCACAAGAATCGATTTCTGAGGCAGACCTGTGAAGATACGGTCGCAGTAATCGATGCGACTAAAGATAAACACATGGATGAGTTTCTAGATCTTTTTGAGACATTATTCCTCTAATCCTGGAAATGTTCATCAGGTTATCGAAGGCCGACTTTGTAACTGTCTTTATGTGGCTCTTAATGTTCAGGTCAGAGTCCATCACTGCTTCTCTCTCTTATGAAATAGTTTCCATTTTCTATTTATTTTATCTCTTAAATGATACAGAAATCACTCCGTTAGTTAAAATTTGTACACTTCCTTTGACTTTTTAAATATATTTTCACTTTGGAGTATTTTACCAGTTTAAATACTAAAAAGCGCACAGCTTCTGTAACTATGTCAGTTTAGCTTCCTCCACACACCTGTGTAGAGATGACATTGATGTCCATGAACCGTTCAGCTTCTCGCTCCTCTGATCGTTTAAAATAAAAACATAAAACAACCAGGCTTGTTTCAGTGCAGATGTTTTTGTTGCTCTGTTTGCAGTTTATTAAAGCGGCTATCTGGTCTGGGAATCTCAGCTGATGGCTTCCTCTGTGACTTTCCTCCCTCTCGCTCTGCAGCCCACGCAGGCCTGCCTCTGCCGCTCTGACACCTGAGCGCGCGCAGGTTTTGTTACTTTATCTAAAGGAAAGCGGTGGGTGGAAGGAAGCACACAGCGGCACATCAGCTCTGGAACAGGCGCGCTCGCTTCACGCCGAGAAGAAGACAAAATGTCAGGGCTGGTTGTGGGAGACAACAGCCGGCGCTGCCATGGAGACCGCTGTGGAGTACGGCGGCAGAGGATGACTGCCGCGCTTATGTTTGCTCAAAATGTCAAAACACCCGAGGTTGGGGTGGAGGAGTCACGCCTGGACCTGATCACTATCGACCTGTTTGCTTTTTTTTTTTTTGTTTTTCTCGCGCTCTGACTCAAAACCTGCTGATAACTGAGACCTTTCCAGGTGGCATTGTGACCTTTATTTGTTTTCCGATCATGATCCATCCCGTTCTGCTTCACACTAACCCCAGTTCAGAGGATTTCCCTGGCGCTCCTCTTCACCTAAACAGCAGAATAAACGCAGCACATGGATATTTCACAAACAGCAGGACCATTAAGGATCCCATTAGACCTCCGTTTGGCTTTGGCACATCTGATATATTCGCTGCGTGTTAACCTGATGTTTAATGGCCAGGCGTTTTCCAATCATGTGCCCTGAAGTCGGTGGCGCAGCTTTTAAAAGAGCCTCACAGGGAAAAGAGACTTACTGAAGGTAAAGTGTTCAATGCAGCCATGTGTAGAGAAGAGTGTTTTATTTATGAACGCTCTGGGATTTTATTAAGGCTGAAACGATTACTCGTGATTATTCGATTATTGAAATAATCGTCAACCGTTAACTGGAGTGTACAGACTTAAAAAAGGCAATTTGTTTAAAGAATAACACATTTATGTCTGTAATTAAGCTTAAAATATACAAAATAATAGAGAAATTCTTTGTTTAAGATCATAAAAAATGTTATTTGTAAATATTTTCTACCCAAAACTTTACCCGGTTAATATTCTGTAAGTAAAATAAAATAAAACATTAAGCACCTTTTCCTCTCCTATTGTTATTAGTTAATCTAAATATAATCGACAGATTAGCCTGCACTGTATTGATAAGTCGAGTATAAAACAGAGCTTTTCACATGTTGATGCTGAAAGCATTTTTTTTTAGCTGCAGGTTCATCATTTGCTACAAATAATCAAGCGTCCACCAAAAGAAGGATCTGTTATTGCATTTTAGGAAATAAAATGTGTATTTTCTTTTTTTAAAAATGAAATTTAATTGTTTGACATATTTTAATGTATTCTGTAAACTCTGCAGAATGTGCCACATCTTTTTATGCAATTAGTCGATTAATCGTCAGAATAATCAGATAATCGTTAATTAGAAACTGCTGAGATTTGTTGAAGATCTCTCTTGTTTTCCTCTCTTGTTTTCAAAGTGATCTTACTAATTAGTTGAACATTCGTTTTCACCTTTAGGCAAATTCCTCATTGATTTTCTGTGAAAATGCAACACAAGCTTTTGTGTCAACAGTTGTGCTGCAAATGGACACGGTGTGTAAGAACACACACACACACAGTCGCGGGCCTCTGGGCTACCGCAGAAACAAAATCGCTGCGTCTCCTCTGCTGCTCCTGCTGCCAGTCATCTGATGGCTTCGCTCCGAGCCACTCCAGGCCGCATTCGCCTCATCAGCAGCTCGCTCGCTTTCTTCCTGTTTTAACCGCAGCAAACTTTCCCGTCGCCGCAGGCCGTGTGAACAGCTGACTGGATGTCTGAGTGAACGGCTGCCTGGCTGGCTTTGAAAGGACTCTGACTGAGGGCTGATGTTTGGTGTTCTCTGCTTTCAGTAATTGGTAGGATCAGGCTGCTTCAGGAAAAGGGTGGCAGTGCTAGCGTCATCCAGGAATCAGGATTATTTACAGTAAGGAAGGATTGGCTTCTGGAGCGCTGGCTGGAACTTTAAAAGAAGAATTTGACAAAAAAAGAAAAAATATTTGGACTTGTAATAAAACTTGGCTGAAGTTTCGGATTGCTGTTTATTCCACTTTCAGCTCTGGTTCGTTTGTGAAGGTGTGAATGCGCAATGAAATGTAAATCAAAACTAAAATCTACTCCTGAAAACCCAGGTTTCGCTTTGGTTGAAGTGGTTTGAACGCCAAGTGGACCAGAGACCGATCAAAAAGCAGGAAGTGGAGTACAGCGCAAGGCATTTTGGGTAGCAACCAAAAGAGACGTGAGTCTCGCGCTAGCAGGATAAACTGTTTCTGGTCTTTAATCAACAACGATAGAGAAATCCTCCAACCGCTAAAATCTGACACTACAGATCTGTTTACATTTTGTGAAGAAGGAATCTCCGCCCTTGTCTTCTTCAGAGGTTTTCATGTTGTCTTCTTCAGTGGTTCTTGGTGCAGCGCCACCACAGGCGAGGAGGGGAACAGGTTTTTCTAAACGTTTGGTTTGTTTGACGGTGCAGAGTGAAAGCAAACGGCACCAGCTGAAAATGTAACGAATGTTGCAGCTTTGGTCCCAAATCAAACCGATTCTCCAGGACTACCATTGGTTAAGTAAGTTTTGAACATAAGATGTATGACATCTTTGTCAACGCCACCTGTCTGGTTCTCAAATGTTTAATCGTGTCTCTAAACTATTCAGTTCCCTTCACACCTGTAGGAACTGTTGCCTTTAAAACAAAACATTTCACATTTGGCTGAAATAAATTTATAGACAAATGTGTTTGTATCTTAAATGCAGAATGTATAAATATTTTCTGCAGTTTTGTCTTATTTGCTGCTCTTCAAATTGCCTTTCTTTTTGAGCCCGTCTACTTCATTACTATTAGATTATTGCAACAATTGATTAATTGATTCAATCCTGTATTGGTTTCAAGATTTTATTTTATTTTACTTTTAAAGGCTTTTCTTCTAATTTTTTTCTCCAGTAAATGGCATTTTTATAGTCTGTGTTCTCCAGTCAATGATTAAGCGATTATTAAATTAGTTATTGTTATTTCAGTAATTGATTAATCATGATTGATCTGATTAATCATTTCAACCAAAGTGTAAATGTTGCACACTTGGTCTCATAATGAAACCAAATAAAGTGGATTATTTTATGTTCTTTGTTATAAATCTTGAGTAAATATGTGGAGCTGCAGCTGCAGTCGTCACTAATATCAGTTCTGCCGTATTGCAATCGCAAAATATCACTTGCATGCAGCTCACAGTAGATTAATGTATTTCATCCAACATGCATTAACACACTGCATGAAAATGATATATTTGGCCAGTTGGATGAACCCAAGAAGTTTTATAAACCCTTAACCTGTAGCATGCAAGCCTCTCCTCCAGTTTACATCGTTCTGAAATCCGATTATTGGCAATAATGGAATTGCTATGGAGCATGTGGCTCTGCTCCGCGCTGCTTAGGGAAGGATGGAACAAGCTAAGTGGGAAAACAGATTTAACTAAAAAAAAAAAATGAAGAAAAACATATTTCCCAGGTTGCCAACTCAGACGTTTTAGCTTATCTCCCCAAACCATGCTCTGCTTTCCATCCGGCCTAATCCAAACCCATCCTCCTGTTTGACCTCCAGGCTTCCCGGTCCTTGAGGGGGAACCAGTAGGAGTCGAAAATGTGCTTCTTTAGACGTTTGCAGAAAGGGAATCAAAATCTCAGGTGCTGCGTTGTCGACTCTGCTGGTTTTACTCATTTCCAGACGGTGTTTCACTTTCTGTGGTACAAGTGCTAACAGAGGAGAAAATAACAGCCTCGGCGAGCGGCAGGAAAATAGGGGTTATGAGTCCGGCAGTAGATAAGAGGAGAAAATGAGAAGGTGAAATGATTGTCGGGGGAGTAGCAGCGCAACAAAAGCAGCACTGAAGGATTCAGAGGCAAAGAGCTTAATGTGGAGCTCTTTTCTGATAAGAAAGCGAGTCTGTGAAAAGGAGGCAAACTCGGTGAGACGAGTGCCTGGCGGATTTGTAAAGGCGAACCGCCGGCATCAACCTGTTTGAGCTGAACAAGAGAGAGCAGCTTAACTCTCAGCCAGAGAGGCTGCTGGTGCTGAACTCCTATACTAATCGAGCTTTTCTCCTTCTGTTTTCTCTCCCTGCCTCCCTGCGCCGGTCGTCCCCCAACATCGACCAACTCCGTCCAGGTAAGAAACTTTTTATTCCCCCACCGTTTCTTCCTGTGAGTTTGCGTGCGAGTTTGTGGGAGGTCGGGTGGAGCGTGAGAACCGCCAGGGTGGCAGTGCAAACATTTCCCGGCAAATTAGCAGAACACACAAACACATTTCAGACACACACAGGCACGTTCGTAAATACGTTCCTTTTTAAACGTGAAGTGGTGACCTATTTTAGGTCTTTTCCAGTTTTCTGAAGAGGGAAGATCAACGGACCTGCTGCTGTAGTTTCAAGATCATGTGGTGTTTTTGGAAGAATCAGGCCTTTTCTGCTCTATACCAATTATTTTTGTTTTCCTTGAGGTTTGTACAATGGAGTATTGGGGCTATTATTGATAAAATAATTTTTAAAAATGGTCACTGATCCAGGAGTAAACTGCAAAAAACCAAAATCTTATCAAATATTTTTGGCCTAGTTTCTGTTGCAAGTATCTTAGCCCATTTGAATCAAGACAAAACTAACTTACAAGTGATTTTTTTTAAAGCCAGATAAGAGCTTGATTTAGGTAAATAATTCCTTATTATTGATTCCATTGGCAGGAAAATGTCTTGTTACAAGTGAAACAATCTGCTGATGGAGCTGGAACGTTTTCATCAGTATTAAATAATTACTTACTTAAAACAAGCTTCTATATCTTGCTAAAAAGTTACTTATGAGTTGATTTGTCTTATTTCATGTGTGCTAAGATATTTGGAGACCAAAATTACTTGGTAAGATTTAGTTTTTTCGAGTCATAACTCAAAGTGTGCAGCTTGGATGGCTGTGTTGGCGCCACTAACTTATTTGGAAAAGCTTGCACCAAATCTGTTTGAGAAACGGGAAACCAAATTTATCTACTAAACTCCTATTAATGTTTTTATTGTATATATTCACATTAATACATTTTATTATTGCTTATTCATTTATTTTTTTATTGTTGCTGGAGCCTTGCAATGAAGCTTTGCTCAATACGTACATTTTAAATGTTGAATGAAAATAAAGTCTCCCGTCTAAATGTCAGACATATTTAGGATTTATCTGTCATTTGGGGTTTAATAAGAAAAATATGTAAAACTTTTTAAACGGTTGAGATTGAGTTGATTAAATTTAACACGTTCATGTTATTTTTAGATGCAGAACTTCAACATTCACAGATTATAGAAGGGATTATGTTTTGGATTTTCTGAGTTTAAAGTGAGCGTAGCTTCCTGAACAAGCCCAAACCAGATTAATATCTGTCTGATATCAGAGCTTTGTTGACTCACCTTGCAGTCATGTGATCCCAGAACAGCAGTCTCTGGTCTCTCTCTGTGTCCAAGATGGCGGCCGGTTCATGGGTCACTGTCGGTGCAGCAGGAAATGAATCATTCAGGCCAATATTTAAGGTTTGCTGTTTTGTTTAGATTTGGAAATTGTTTGGTCCTGAGGACATGTTGGGGTTCCGGGACGTTCAGACAGCCAGAGGCTCATAAAACCAGACGTAGGCTTTTCTATTTGTCTGGAGTGGCTGAAAAATCAGGGCGTTTGTCTCATTTCCTGTTTAGAGCTTATTTTGTTGCTTAGAGAAATATATTTGCTTACATCCTCAAACAACAGACATAATATATGATCGATTTTATTGATAAAAACTATCTTTAAGACGTAAGTTTTGAGGTATCAACAGTTCATCTGTTGGATTTACATAGTTTGTTCGGAGGCCGCCATCTTGTTCAAGAAACATTTTTTACAGCTTTGATTTATGTTGACTTTGAATTCAAGTCAACTCTACAAAGCTAAGATTTGAGAGGTTTTAAAACGCAACTAAAGTCAGAATGTTACAAAAATGTGGTGGTAGTAGTTAATATTACTAGTCAGAACACTGCAAAAACACAAAATCTTACCAAACATTTTTGGTCTAGTTCAGGACTGTCAAACTCATTTCCAATTTGGACCATATCAAAATCCGAATCTCCTCAAAGGGCCAGTTTTGCCGGAATGTATTGATAAAAATAAATTCAGCTGTTAAAATATCAATAAATAGCTGTTTCTTAAAATTAAATTCTGATCAATCCATCCAGGATTCCATGAGTGTTTTTATGTTCTTTTTGCAATCAAAACCACAGATGTTGTGGTGATAATTTAGAAATATTTGTAAGGAATTTTTAGAATATTTGTGCTAATTTATGATGTTTTTGGCCAATTTTAAAAAACTATTTACAGTAAAAATCAAAAAAAGATTTTTGTAATCTGTTGATTTTGTATGAATTTTGAGTGAGTTCTGTGGATTTGTTGAAAAACTGGAGGGACTTTTTGATGTCATTTGGAATCTAAAGGGCCACATAAAAAGCTACGGTGGGCCAGATCTGGCCCCCGGGCCTCGAGTTTGACACATCTGGTCTGGTTTCTAGATACAAAACAAACTTAAAACTAACTTTTCAGCAAGATATGGGAGCTTGTTTTAAGTCAATAATCCCTTATGTTGATGAAAACAGCACTAGTTCCACAATAAACTGGCAATCTGCCGTTACCTAGCAACGCCAGCCAAGCGCAGCCCGTCACCTAGCAACCAGTTCTAGTTCCACTGGCTGATTATTGGACTGATGGATAAAATGTGTTGCTATAAGTGAAATAATCTGCCAGTGGAACAACTCTAGAAGCGTCTTTAGAGTTGGCTAAAGGACCAAAATGTCTCCCGTCTCTCCTGGAGGACACGTCCGCTGTGCCCTGATTGGTGGGAGGTCCGCTGGTTGTTTGCAGCTGCCAGGGGGAGGTTGTTTGGTCTACTCTCTCTGGACTGTTTGAGGACAAACAGGAGGACTGAAAGCTGCTTCGCTCTCTCTCCTGTCCCTTCATGGCTGTTTCAGCTGGAGCTGAATGAATGGGACGTGTTGTGTCTGGATGTTTCTTAATGATACCCCAAACATATTCATATTTACACTCGGATGTGGCACAGAAAAGTTTTCTTCATGTTTCTAAACCTTTATGCAGAATATGCTTCCCCTGGCTCAGGGAACAGGACTGTAAACATGAGTTGAGCAACATGTTCAAAGGTTAATGCCAGCAGTTTCATTTCGTCTGAATTAACTGATGTTTGTACTGCCAAAGTCTGGGCAATATTTAAGCAAAAGCTAGTTTTTTCCATGTATATTTACATTTTTATATACTTAATGTGTTTATAAATGTATGCCAGTAGCATATGAATTACATCTGTTTCAGGACAAATTTACAGTAAGTCTGGGCAAAACGTCTGAATTTTATTTAGGTATGAAAGCAAAAAATACTGGAGCTAACTTTTTACTTAGCAATTTAGTATTTTTGCTGACTTTGAAAACATTTAGCACAATTGGCTTCCCCTAAATAAATTTTTTGGATAACTTCTAAAGGGCTAATTTACTTGGTTGACTCGTAAACTCTGGTCTGCCTAAAAACCTAGAGGTGGCTCCAATAGCAGGAAGTGAACTACACCTCAGGGCATTCTGGGTAAATGCGACCAAAACAAACACAAGGCAGGAGAAATGGGTTGTGTTCTTTTACCAAAAGCAAGAGAAATCCTACAAATGCAAAAATCTGACGCCAATACATTTTTGTTTACATTTTATAAGGTAAGACGTTACGCTCTGTGTATTCTTCAGAGGTCGGTGTGCCATTTCCTTTAGTCGTTCTTGGTGCAGCGCCCCCACAGGCAAGGAGGGGAACAGATTGCAAACCACACCAGCTGAAAATGTAACAAATGTTGGAGTTTTGGTCCCTACTGAACAAGTTCTATCTATCATGGCTGTCAGGTGTAGAAACATTGTCAGCAGTTTCTCATTCTTTTCATGTATGTTTAGATAAATATGAAACCTTAACATTGGTGTTTTTTAGGACTAGAGCAGCTGGCGAGTTATTAAAACAGAGCGGTAAAGTATTATGTTTCCTTTTGGGTGTAGATTACACAGCCATATTGAGACTATCCCTCCCTCTTCACCGTCTCCTGTGAATAACAAACTTTTCTCTTATTTTCTCACTCATTCTTCCCTCTCGCCCCCTCAGTGCCTCCTTCCCCATTCAATAAACTCGGCTTCATTTGCCGCGGCGCTGCAGCGGGCTGCTTGGCAGACGTGACGGCCCTGTCGCGCTGCGCTGACGGTTGAATGCGGCGCGCCGAGCACATTGGTTGCATTGTGCTTTTGATGAGGCCCTACATCTTAGTCACTCGAGAGCCTTCATGTGCGACTGTGTGTATACGTATAGCTGACGCCGGGGGCACGCACACCGTGGACTTCGGCGTGCAAAAAAAGATGCAAATGCAGCATTCTGGGAGCACATCAGCTGCACTTTGGCAGCTAGATTTGCCGCCAAGCAGCTGCTGACACAGGAATACAGGGATCTCTATTAATATAACCGCTCTGATGAGTGATTATTACCTGGCCGCCCGGCTCAACGCAATTAGCAACTAGCTAACATGGTTTTCTCTGAGGGTGAATCCCATTTCACGTCTTGTCCCCACCACTTAACCTCACCTCCATGATTTGAATGTTCCTGCCAAAGGGGGAAGGGATGTTATTTACAAACCTTCTGTCAAACAACCAGCAGCGTCTGGAAAGGCATAAAAACCTTCCTCAAGCAACAGCTAATTACATCTGCATGTGTTTGGACTTATAACAGTCACAAAGCACATGGAAGAAGCTCCTCTACTGCTTTGTTGACTGAACAAATGTTAAAGATCTGAATAAACATGAGATGCCTTTTGTTTCAAAGCAGTGCAGAAACTAAAACTTCAATTAAAAAGACCTGGGAATCACCGAAATCATCAGCTTGCTACTGATTAACTCAGGCATCATAAACTCTAGTAGTTGTTAAATGACTAATAAAGATTAACTCAAACTAAAATAATCTTATCAGTTCTTTGGAGGCAATACAGAAAAGATTTTTGGTTCTAATTCTGGTTTGTTGTTCAGATTTAAGAGGTAGATGTGATCAAAACTTCTGGACCTTTAGCACCAGAGAGCTAAAACACCTGATTCTTTTAGGCTTTTTTGTTCAAATGTGTTGAAAATATGCAGAAAGTACAAAGAACTGCATGAAGTAAAAAAAACTTTTTCCTTTTCCTGTTTTAAGTTCTAAGAGTGTTTTGGTCTGGTCGGTTCGATTGGGACCAAAGTTGCAACATTTGTTACATTTTTAGCTGCTGTGTTTCGCTTTCACACCGCACTGTGTCAAAGAAACCAAACTAACTGAAAAACAAGTTCCCCTCCTCACCTGTGGGGGCGCTGCATCGAGGACCACTGCAGGAAATGACTCCAAAACCTCTGAAGAAGACACAAAATGTAAACAGATACGGAGAAGTGCCACATTTTAGTGATTGGAGGATTTGTCTTTGGTAAAAGACCAGGATCCATTTATTCCACTTCCACTAGATTTGCACGTTTGTTTTGGTGGTATTTACCCAGAATGCCCTGCTCCATAGTCCACTTCCTGCTTCTGGAGCTCTCGCAAGTCTGATTCACATACAAACCGGACCAGAGTTCACTTCAACCAAACCGAGTCCAAGGTTTGGTCAATCAATCAATCAATAAACTTTATTTGTGCATCACATAACAGCAGCAAGGCGACTTAAAGTGCTTTACATAATGAAAACACAAAATTACAACGTTATAAAGAAAACACCACACAGTCAACAATTGAACAGACATTACATTTTGATGAGTACCATCGTTAAACATCAAAATGTTGGTCCATGTTTAATTTATAATATTCAAAACAGTGCCTTGGTGCTGAAAATGTACTATATAAATAAAATTATCTTACTTTAGATTGCAGCTTTTATTAGCATAAATCTTAGTTTCCAGTGTTCATGTGACTCTGTGGTTCTTGTTGAAGGTTCTGGTACTGATTCTTTCCCAGGATCCATTGGGACTTTGAGTAATAGGTCAGGAAACCCGTAGAAATGGACTAAATCTTCAGGCTTACCTTTCAGTTTTGATCACATCGACTAAATGAGTCGCACTGAGAAACTTTAAGGTCTGCTGAGACCAACGCTTCTTCCTCTTCTTCAGGCCAGCTCTATTGTCTCCTGCACTTCAATCATATTAAGTGCTTTACGGATTAAACTTTTGATGGACACTAAAACAATATCTCGAGTGCTTCCCTCGTCGTCTCCCTGAGGAAAAGCTGCTGATTCAGAGTCGTGTTGTTCGCTCTCGTTTCCCTTCGCTTTTTCGAACGAACTCTCTGACTCGCACAGAACCGTCTTCCCACCTGATTGCTTTCCCATTTTTCTTGCTGGGAGATTTATGGTTAGGGGAATGTTGGAGACAGGCTATTACCATGTCCTGTTTGAACTCATCAGCCAGACAAAGTGTTCGGGGTGGCTGCGGCGACATTCGCCGGGCTCTTTCACCAAGACACAGTCCCTCCCACAACTCAGTTAACCCCACTTCAGAGGCTTTCTGCCGCACCGCAGAGTTTTTACTTTGCATTACGCCGCAGCCCTGATCTGCATGCTGCTGGTTTCTTTTCCCACTGAAAGTGGAGCCATGTTTTTCCTGCACTGTGCCAACGTTCACTCCATGAAGCGGTCACTTTATTTAATCTATAAGTGTGGAAAAGTGTCAAAGTTCACTCCGTTTTAAATGCCAAAACAAATTCTAGAAAGTAATGGCTTCACGGACGTTTTTGCTCTCTGCTTCAAGTTCGATCCGTCTGATTTTATCCCAACAGTAAAGTTGATTTAATTCAAAATAAATAAAATACACAACAAGGAACAGTTGTTTAAAAGAAAAACTAATTTTCCTGAGAAACGTAAGCATTAAAGTTTTAAAAAAACATCTATAAAAGTAGAGATATTTACCTTCATTTCACAACTTTTATTGGTATTAATCAATAATGAAGATTACGCAATGAATCGCTTGATAAATTTAAATTACCTCTTTTTCTATTCTGATTATTAATATTTTTTGGAAAAGAAATTCTGTTGACGGAGACGTGATAAAACATTTCATTTGTGGTTTTAATTAAAGTGTTTTTGATTTGAAATATCTTTCAATTCCAGTGTTAAGAGTTCTTTATAAAATCAATCTTTACTTTTATTTTGACTTGCATTTTTATGCCATTATCAAAATATTATATGAAAATGGACTCAAACAAATATATTATCGTTTATCGCAATAATTACTGGGTCAATTTATTGTTATTGTGACAGACTGGATGAAAATCAGGTGAGCTTTTCTTTTTCAAAAATTATTTATTCAAATACGATTAGCACATTTTTCCTTCTCTTCTACGCTTCCTAAATTTCTAATAATTTTAAGGTAATTTATGATTTTAATGAGAACATTTAAGTTTGTCCAATTTTTCAGATTACAGGAATGCTTTTAACTCGTTTCATTCATTTTTGTCAGTACTGAACAACTTTCAGAGTACTGCTGCTCTTTGAGCTATTTAGTTTGAATCAGAGAGCAGTGGCCTATCCAAAGCACCGTTTTCTGTCCTTACTCCTACCAAATATTTTGTGTACAGCCACAAGATTTACTTAAAACCCTGCAATAAATATCTTAAATCAATCAATCAAATTTTATTTGTATAGCACGTTTCAGCAGGAAGGCATTTCAAGTGCTTTACATAATAAACACAGAAACACAAAGTCATGCAACATAGAATAAACAATCAAAAACTATGTTAAGTGTCATAACAATGCAAATAAAATATTTTTAATATTTAACCTACAAAATTCAGTTAAAAGTGATATTTAACCTACAAAACTCACTTAAATGTAACATTCAACCTACAAAATTTGGTTAAATGTCAGTTTAAACTTCTTAAAGCTTCCTTTATTTACCTTTGGAAGATGAAGACAAGTAGATAAGTAGAGAAGGGGGAAAAATAAGAACATGTTTTAAAACAATCCTCCCAAAATATGTCAAAATGAAACCAAAATACCTCCATCTACTTGAGCCGTCCCGGTTCTTATGGTGCCGGTGGACGGCTACAGCCTCAACATCTAAGTAAGGAGTTGCTTCTCAGAGGCAAACATGCACAAACAGCCATCTTGGACTCGCCAGTTTACCCTATAAATGCAATTTTATGCCGTTAAATAAAGCTGTAAGTATCCGGAGAAAACCAGGCCAGGCTTAAAGGATAAAGCTCCTGCCGAGGTTCAAACGCTGCACCCTTCATGCTTCCCCAAAATGCTCATAAAACGGATTATTAAAACAACAAAACACATCTGTGGAGGAGCCTGCTGTGTTGTAAATGGTAAATCATTACCCAATCAAAGAATCAGAGGGTTTTAAGGAAGCAAAGCAAACTGAGATCATAAAACAATAAATACAACAAAAGTTCTCGTCTCATAAAATTACCCAATTTCACTTCTTTACACATTACGAAACTAAATGAAACACTGAATATGACAACTTGGTCTGTTAGTCTTTCTCCTGTTATTATATTCATTTGTTTAAAACTTAATTTGTGACAATATTTTTTTTTAGCAGTTTGTATTACACTACATAATTGCTCATAAATAAGATTTTCGTTGAAGTGTAATTACAAAAGGTAATTGCACAAATTAGCAACTAAGTTGAAGAAACAAACAGATCCAAACACCAGTTCTACTCAAATAAAGGGGAATATTTTATAATATATAAACATTGAAAATACTTATAAATCCAAATCTGACAAGGACATTTTAACCTTGAGAAATGTATGTCGGTGAAAGTTCAAGCCTGAGGATGGAAAACCTATTAGTGACATATTACTTTACAGCTTTAGCTTGTTTTAAAACCTGATAGAGGAATAAAACGGCAGACTTGATTCAATTGGGGAACAAAATTGCAACATTTGTTAAATTTTCAGCAGCTGCGGTTCACCACTGCAGCTGCTGTTCCCCTCCTCACCAGTGAGGGCGCTGCACCAAGAACCGCCAAAGGAAACGACACAAAAAGCTCCAGAGAAGAAGCAAGTGCAACTTTATTCTTCACGAAATGTAAACAAAAAAGTATAATCAGATTTTAGTGGTTGTAGGAGCCACATCATAAAAACATTTATTACAATAAACAGTTAAACACTTGACATTAAAAACATAGCACATTAATTCATACATTCACAATTATCACACTTTAACAAATAAAAGCTTTTAAAAGCTCTGGCATTTGTTACATTCACAACAGATCCGGGAAGTGCGCTGCATGTTTTCATTCCTCTAACTGTAACTTTTGTCCTGCAATCCTGATTTTGTCTTTTTGCCATTTCTCCTTCTAGCATGTTTGTTTTGTTGCATTTTCCCAGAATGCCTTGTGCTTTAGTCCACTTCCTGAGTTTGGAACGGTTCACATATGCAATCAAACTGCACCAGAGTTCACTTAACTGAGACGAGGGTTCTTAGACGGACCGGTTCACTTCTTTGGTTCACATCAGAGTTTGAGTAGGTCGTCGCACTTCCACAAACAAACCAGAGTTCAATTAAAGCGGCCTAAACATGGCCGGTGTGAATGCACTAAAAGTCTGCAACAACTTAAAATCTACTCTGGTTTCTCCATCACTGCTATTACAAATTTAAGATCTCTCTTAAAGCTAAAAGTCAAGACTTCACGTGTGTGTGTGTCGGTGAAGGGAACGTCCATCAGACCGAATGAAGTCGGACTTTGAGTGTGTGAACTTTCTCAGCGGACGACTTCGCTTTGGGACAAGGGTTGTCACATCCAGTCAGAAGTGTGTTGAGCTGCCTGCTTCCCCGCTGTACCCCACACGCACGTTCTCATGATGTACTGTCATACCGCACTGCACGGCTCCTGTATAAATTTAATTAGAAACGACTCCGCTTTGGTTGGAGACGTACAGGGAGGAGACGGCAGTCGGGTCACTTGCTGGGGGAATAATGAAACCCACACAGCTCACTGGATCGTCCGGCGCTCATAATAGCCTCCTTGTTTTATGTTATTTGTTCTTGTTTGGCTGATTTTGTTTTCCAAAGTCTTTCAAGTGCTGGAGGGCTTCAGTTTTGGCGGTCATCACCGCTCAAAGCGTCCGTTTCGCCAAGCCTGGATTCCACACTTATCTGCAGGCAGCAGAAAGCGTCTCTGGGGAGCAGAGAGGGAGGAATTCACTCATAAACCCACCCACTGCTTTTGGAGAGGTGTTCAAGAAGAGCAGCGTTAGCCGGTGAAGTAGCCATGTATGTATTTTAGCACATATCAAAGCCTCCCAGAGACGCTCTTTTCCTCCTTTATCCCAGTGGCTCAGGGTGCATTGGAGCAATAGTGTTGATAGAGGTGTGTGCACACTGATAACGTAAACACTCTCAAGAGGCTTATAAAGAAAATGCTGCTGAATATTTCCCCTATTGTGCGGCAAGACAAATCAGCTGGCTGACGTAAATGGATAACGAAGCGTCTCCCTGAGCCAAGACGCTCGTTAAGGCGGCGGATGAGGCATCTGGACGTTGGGCTATCCTGTTGAGCAACCGTGGCACAGTCAGAGGTTTGTTTTGCTTCAGTCAACACAAGTGTCACTTGTCATCCCGGAGGAGGGCCCCTCTGAGAACCAGGGCTCCCTGACAAGTCGCAGTGAGCGAGATAGTGGGTGAGCGATGCCAGATTGGCTTTCCACTGCTGCTCCAAGCAGTCTGATAAACGCAAAGCTGGGTTAGAGTGGCTTAAAAATGTTACAGGTGTCACTCACTCATTCATTCTTTCAAGCACAAGCTGGGTTTCTTCCAAAGCGACAAGCCAGGAAACGCAGAAAAATAACACTTTCTGTCATGGCTTGAAGAAAATGTACATTTAAAAATGGTTGTTTTTCACCGTTGTGCGTTGTGCTGTTTTTGGTGCCCTTCCAAAAGTTTCTGGCTGCATTTTTTTAAAAACATGACCTGTTATTATTCTTTGTTGCTCAGTTCTTGAGCTGTTATTGGGCATCTTGTCACTTTAAATCCAAATAAGCTGCTGCTGCTGCTCAACGTTTCCACTCCCACATGAAAATGGCTGCAAACAGATGCGCGATTATAGAACTGTACATCTTTGAAAAGCGTTAGCAGAGCCTCCTTTACAACCAATAAGAATGCAGAAAGTGGTTTATGAATGAAAGGCCAACAGCAAAACACTCGTCTTTTCCAGCAGGGCATTCAGCAGTAAAACCAGCTGACCAAATGTGCTCAAGTCCCGCTTTGGTTGCTAGGTAACCAGGCCAGGCTTGGCCGGGGTTGCTAGGTAACGGGGAGTGCCTGCTAATTTGTGATGCTACATTTCAAATGTTTTTGAAAAAGCTCAAACACTAAAAAACATTAAACATTTTTTGCTAGAAAAGTTTTGGGGTTTTTTTTTTAGCGTTTGGTCTGTTTTTAGAAGCATTTTTTTATGTTTTCATATTTCCATTTGGGTGTCAACTGCTTCTAAAAACACCTAGAGAGGTTTTTTTTTTTTTTTTTTTTTTTTTTTTTTTTTTTTTGGGGGAAAATGTTATTTTTTTTTTTGGTGTTTTAAAAAAAGGGGGTTTTTTTTTTTTTTAAAACACAAACCCCCACCATGTGTCGCCATGTTTGTTCAGCTGGTTTTACTGCTGTACGCAACGTACAACGGCTGCTGGAAAAGACAAGAGTTTTGTTGTTCACTTACAATTCAGAAAAAACCTGCTGTTGCTGGTTGTTTGTGCAGAGGCTCAATTTCTGCTTTTCAAAGATGTATATTAGGGGTAATTGTGCATCTGTTTGCAGCCATTTTCAGGAGTGAGCGTAAACATTGAGGGGGGGGCGTGGCCACAACAACTTGTTTGGATTTAAAGTGACAAGACGTCCTAAAACAGCTCAACATAGGCAGAACTGATCAGACTAAAATCTCATTACCTATGAATATTTTTGTTCAAAAAGTGTAATATATGTATTTTAACCTGTTCATAAAAATACAAGAGGTCACCCATAAGGCATTTTCTTGTGAGTTTGCTTTTCCACCACTTTGAAAATCAAAGTTTGAAATCACAGTTGCTCCTCTGGATGAAAACATTCATAATTTATGGGCCTCCATTAAACAAATGTCAGTCAGGTCCTCACAGATCCCCTGTGGAGCTTCTGTCTCACGCCTGGGATTGTGTTTTATTTCCTCTCCTTGTTTATTTCCTCTCTCCATCTCTCTGAGCATCCAGATTCTTCTCCCCCCGTCTACTCGGCCATTCATCCGCCTGTTTCCTGGAGGTCTCTGGGTTTGAGGGGATCCCCTTCAGACAGAATGTGAGTTTCTCTGGAGACGGGCCAGCGGCGTGAGAGCCTTTGTTTAAAGAGCGACCCTCTGTAGACTCGCTGTCAGGCTCGCAGAGAGGCCGGCTTGATGGATATCGCCGCTTTTCAGCGAGCCTCGCCTGGCGCTGCGGCTCCTCGGTCGGCCGGCGGAAAACCCGGGCCGCTCCTGCTTCCCCTCCGATCCCATCTCATCCGCTTCCTGCTTCTGTCGCTGCCTGAGCTTAATTATTATTAAGGGTTGTTGTACAAGGTTGAGTTCGAGGAGCAAAGCGAATTAAATCTTTCTTTAATGAGCGCTTCATGTGAACTGCGGTCAGCAGTGCTGCCTGCGGAGAATTTTCCACGTATATTTGAAGGTTATTAGCAATCTGGAGTGTCTTCGGGTTCTTCTTTCATGCAGCTCACAGGAATTTGCTCCAACGGGGGGACGCTTTAGTATGCTGTTGATGTGATTAAAACATGAGCAGTGTATCGATGTAGCCTTATTAGCTCCTCTGCTGTGACCCACAGTTGACTGTTTCCTCCACAGGAAACATTCACAAGGTTTCCTCTACATCGGGGTGTCCAAAGTGCGGCCCAGGGGCCATCTGAGGCCACCTTCTGTAGAGTTTTGGCGGCCCCCAACTGTAGTTAAAGAACGGTTCGAATTTGTCGTTTTCAGCTCAGATGATGACTTTTTATTTGTAATCAGGGTAAAATTATTAGCAACGTAATTTTCTTACAATGGAAAATGTTAAGTACAGTACAAAGTTTTTGTCTTTTTCCAAGCACGCTTCTTTAATAAGTAGAAACTGTTACAACGCATCGTTG